>JARJDX010092543.1:0-14694 GCA_030264735.1 Gymnusa sp. GC000175
GATGATTTTGGTATTGGGACTTACAGGTTCCGTTGGTGGCGCTGTTAACTCATCAAAACGGCCGCCGCTGGTTACATTTAAACATTGTATGAATAGGCGCATCGTATTATTTTCGACATTAGTTGAAAATTTAAACAATGTTAAGTATTCACGCAACGTTTTATATATTTATTTTTAAGTTCATTTGTTTAATGTTCCTTTTGACGGGACATTTTTAACAACGGGACGACAAATTTTTCAGTACACTGGAAATCCGCGAAGTGTCGCATGAAATTCTGTAAGACCCAATAAACTATAACAATATTTGTCAAATTTAATCAATTTCAATCAGGATTTAAATGAGTTTGGCCAAATCAGGACAATTTTTGTTAAAATTTGTATTAATTTAAGTAATTTTTAAAAAAATCTCTGAAATTTGACACATGATTATTAAAATTTTCATACAAATAAAAGGATTTTCTTTAAAATTAAGCTTAAAAATTGGCTAGCATGTAAGCAATTTTAGGCAAAAGTAGATAATTGTGGATTAAATTATGCTAATTTTTTATTAAATTTGGGCATTTTTTAAAAATATAAATTATTTTTTTTTTCAAATTAGAATGTTTTACAATAAAATGGATCAGAATTTTGTCAAATTTGGACAATTTTTAGTTTAAATTGCAATGATTCTAATCAAATTCAGACGATTTAAATAATTTTAATCAAACTTGGCATTTTTCTAAAAATTCAAATAATTTTGTTCAAATGAGCGTTGAAATTAATACGAATCTCGTCAAATTTGGCCAATATCGTCAAAATGTTAATAATTCTAGTTTAAATTGTGATGTTTTTAATTAAATTTAAATAACTTTCTTTAACATATAATGATCATGGTCTAATTAGAGCGGTTTACATTGAAATTGATATGGATTTGTGTGTACATATTTGTAAAATCTTGGATAACATTTGGACGATTTTTGATTAAATTATGATGTTTTTTTTTATTAAACTTGGACAATTTTCTCTTTTTTTTATAAGACATTTAAACTGGGAAACAGTTATTTTCTAAAAGCGGAATATTTTTAAAACTTGGCGGGACAGTTCTTTAAAAAGTGGGACTGTCCCGCCAAAATCGGGACAGTCCCACTTTGGTCACTTTGATCTACATTTACAAATCACGGTGAGATTAACCGTCATAATATGCACTAGTGTAAACAACTCACACTGGATTTATGAAGTAAACCATCAGCGTCTTTGTTCGGTTAATGTTTGGTGTGGAATAATTGGTGATAAACTCATCGGATCATATTTTATTGACGGCATTTTAAATGTAACAAATACCGAAATATTTTTGAAGAAGACGTAAGCTTAGTAGTGTGACAATAATGTCGAGCTATTAGATCGGGATTACGGTAGAGAGGGATAAGATACTGGTCAACCAGCCACACCTTCTCTCGCAGATTTTTTCTTGTGGGGTTACCTAAAAACACCTACTACTCGCGAAAACATGATGCAACAAATAGGCATCGCAATTACACCAGGCATGCTTATAAGATATGTACAGAAATTTGAAGAACGAATAAACGAGTGCATTATGTTCAAGGTCATCATTTTGAGCATCTAATTTAATTAAATGGTGGAAAGTGGGAGGCTCACCTAATACCAGCGGCCCAATGGTGAGAGTTAAAGCGACTCATGTTAATCAACACCCCAAAGGGTGAGAGGTGGGGGGACTCTGTGACAACAATCACTCCGATGGTGAGAGGCAAGGAGACTCACCACAACAAGTACCCTGAAGGGAACAGAAAACTCCTTGTCATTGTTCCTGGGTTACGCTAAAAGTAGTTTCTTCAAAAATTTTAACGCTATTTATCACTAACGAAAAATATTGTTTCAATAAAAACTTCATGTAAATTGTAATTTTGTAAGGAACAAAGATACCATTTAATGTTGAAAGATCTTCCTTTTATAAATATTAATTTTTTGTCTGGGACATTTTTTTCGTATGAAGCGTATATTTGTAGTTATTTTGATTCCTGATTTAGGCTTGTGCTAAAATTAAATTCATACCTACTTACTTTTTTTCAGTTCTGAAGGAACAGTTGGTGTTTTCTGGCTGAATTCAGCTGAGACTTGGGTGGATGTTAATAATAGTAAAGATGTAAATGTGGTTTCTTCCATAGTAAATTTAGTCTCCGGACAAAAACAACAACAAAAAGTGGATGTCCATTTTATGAGTGAAAGTGGAAAGATCGATACTTTTATTTTTATGGGTCCCACACCAGCTCATGCAGTAAAACAATATGCTGCTTTAACTGGGGTTGCTCCTCTTCCACAAGTTTGTTTAGCATTGCAATAAAGTTACAAAGATTTTATAATTTTATTGTAGTATTTTACCTTGGCTTATCATCAATGTAGGTGGAATTATAATGATGAGGAAGATGTAAGGAGTGTTGTTGAAAAATTTGATGAAGGAGATTTTCCATTAGATGTGATGTGGCTTGATATTGAATATACTGATGGAAAGAAATACTTTACTTGGGATTCTATTAAGTTTACACATCCCGAAATTATGCAGCAAAATCTTACTGCTACTGGAAGAAAATTGGTTGCAATCATTGATCCACATGTTAAACGTGAAAATGGATACTTTTTGCATGAGGATGCTTTAAGTAATGATTATTATGTTAAAACTAGGGATAATAACGTTTATGAAGGTACTTGCAACAAACTTAATTTGAAGAATTAATTATTAATTAAATGTCTAATTAAAGGTTGGTGCTGGCCTGGTTCTAGCAGTTATCCCGACTTTATGAATCCAGAAGTTATCGAGTATTATTCAGACTTATACTCTTTGGAAAAGTTTAAAGGTTCCACTGATAATTTGTACATTTGGAATGATATGAATGAACCTTCAGTTTTTAATGGGCCTGAAATTACTATGCCAAAAGATTTGATCCATTATGGTGGTTGGGAGCATCGTCATGTTCATAACTTATATGGTATCCAATATGTAAGTCTTTCTTTCTTAAAATATTCAGAAAATTTTTAATTGACTTTTTAGACAATGATTACACATAAAGGCCTTTTGAAGCGAAATAGTAATAAACGCCCATTTATTTTAACCAGAGCACATTTTGCTGGTAGTCAAAGATTTGCAGCTGTTTGGACTGGAGATAATGCAGCTGAATGGTCCCATCTTGCAGTTAGTTATCCTATGTGTTTATCCGAAGCACTTGCTGGCATTAGTTTTTGTGGAGCTGACATTGGTGGATTTTTCAAAAATCCAGATGCTGAACTTTTAGTAAGGTGGTATCAGGTAAGAAAATGCTTTATTAAATGGTTTTAAATTCACTTGTTTATTGGCACTTTTTCCAACCATGGTTATTATATTTAGTGTTGGAAGTGCTGACCACAATGTGTCCCAAATTGAGTAGCATACCATTGGCAGTGGTATATTGCTAAAAAGTACCGGAACGTTCATCAATCCAGTGATAAACCTAACCTAACTTAAACTATGCTAAAAAAATCTTTTTCTTCAGCGGGTTTTCAAAACCTAACCAAACTTAAACTAACCTAACTGGTGTTCCAAATATTTATGAGGGTTTGAAAATAACTTTGGATGACATTGGTTTCATTGTTGATTTTCTGGTGACACTTAAAAAAAATTTCGAAACGCGTTGCACCTCTACAAAACGCGTTGCACCTCTACAAAAAAGTACTGGCGACACGTCGTTTTACTGCATTTCTACCTGAATACACCACTAAATATAAACATCTCTGATCTATGATTGACGAGAGAACGTATATAAAATGGCGATCTCACATATACGCAAATTGTTTCGCCGCAGGCTAGCAGTGAGCCATAATCCCATTATACAAGCAAACGGTTAGTGAGTAACATATAATTCTCCAAGCGATAGGCTAGCATGACACAAAATGCAACGTGTCAATCAACTCAGCCTTCGCTCACAATTCAAATGAATATTTTAATTTTTTGTTTTCCTTTGGGTTCCTTAATATCCATTGACTGATTTGTCAATATGGGTATGACGTTCGAGATGTGTTTATTTAATGTATATGAAAAAAGTTTCAGAACGTCGTTTCGTCTCTGAAAAAAGTACCGCAACGTCGTTCTGACCCCAATACACCACTGACCATTGGTAACTTGATTTGAGATCTGGTACAAAGAGTACAATGAACACCATTTTTCCAAACTGCCAGTTACTTCTTGCAATACATAATTTGGGGCTCTGTAAAATTGTCAGTACAAAAATCACACTACAAAAACAAGAGCGACTTTTTTTTTTAACACTAAAATTTATTTTCATATCTTTATCTAATCTGGGAGTGGTTGTAGTTTATTTTATATGTCAATAAGTGATTTGTCACTTTGCCACAAGAATGTAAATTTTTTTTAGGCCGGTGCTTGGTTACCTTTTTATAGAGCTCATGCTCATATGGACACCAAACGTCGTGAACCTTACCTGTACAGTACAGACATTCAAACACAAATAAGAAATGCTTTAAAACTGCGGTATGCACATTTACCCTTGTGGTATACTCTATTTTGGGAGCATGCTCGTACTGGAGAACCTGTCATAAGACCTCTATTCTATCATTACCCTGAAGATGAGAAAGTGTTGGATATTGAAAATCAATTATTAGTTGGTACGTTTCAAATTTCTTAACCCTATATACAATATGAAATTATTAATTATTGTTAGTAGTTAGTACTTAAAGACTTGTACAATAACATTTACTTCAACTAAAGTGACCAGAAAATTCGGGACTTACTCCAACAAATTGAAATTTTTATGATACTGCCGGTAATGCCGTATTTATTTATTAATCCTATTTCTAATTTTAGGTTCTTCTGTATTAGCCCATCCAATTAGTGAAGCTTCTGCTTCTAGTGCAAATGTATATTTACCTGGTGGTTCTAATCAAATTTGGTATGATATTTATGACTTTAGGGCATATAATGGAAATGGATATGTTTCATTGCCTGTTAATTTAGATAAAGTAAGATTACACTCTTTAAAATTGTATAATTTTTAAACATAACAATTTGTAGATTCCAGTCTTCTACAGAGGAGGTGCTATTATTCCTAGGAAAGATAGACCTCGAAGATCTTCCTCTCTTATGCACGATGATCCATTTACTCTTTATGTGGTTCTTGATAGTGATGTAATTTTTTTTAACATGCTTAAATCAACAAAATATTCATCAATTTCTTTTAGAAATCCGCAACTGGCACTCTTTATATTGATGATGCTGAAAGTTATGAATATAAGAAGAAAAAATATTTGTACATTAAATTTAAATATGCTAAAAACAAATTAAAAAGCAGGTAATGTGCGAGTCTTTAATAATTATAAATCATCTAATTTAATCTAACATTTGCTTTCATAGCTTTATAGATCACGACGCTGATTATCCAACCTTGGCTTGGTTGGAACGTGTCATAATTATAGGCGCTCCAAAAGGACTAAAAGGAGCAGATTTATTAGTAAAAGGTAATAAAAACAATTCCTTAATGAGTGGTAAATTACATTTTAAAATAATTTTAGATAAAACAACAAAATTGCAAGTAAGCTATGATGGTGAGGAACGGTCACTGACAATACGTAAACCAGGAGTGAGCTTGAGAGAAATTTTCACCATCACACTTCATTAGGTTAGAAATAATTATGTTATTAATTTGTGATCTTCAATACTTGCTATGCAACAAATATTTATAATTGTTCATTTAGCAATAGATGACTGTTTTGTTTTGATACCATGTTGTTTAGGAAATTTTACAGAGGAAATAAAAAAAGATGCTTTAAATTATGCATTTATTTATTTTTGCCTATATAAAAAAATGGGCGTGGTTTGTGGTAAAAAGGGGCGTGGATATTTTTGTTGAGGGAGGGATTTTGTTTTTGTTGTAGGAGGTGGGAGTTTTAGGAAAATTATTAAGGAATGAAAACACAGCCAGAGCAAGTTGAAATAGGAATGTCGTATATTAATCAACATTTATAAAATATTTTAAATTGTAACAAACATGACTAGATTCGTACTGATTCACAAATAAATGACAATGAGCGGCGTCGGACGCGCATGGTTGGTGAGGGACGGCCCAGGGGGGGGCGGTGGAGGCCGGATCCTCCGCTCCCCCGGGCCGCCTCCGCGAACGAAACAACAATATTTTAATATTTATCCATATGTATATAACATTAAATTACGACAGGTGTGTGCAAACGAACCGAAAATAATTATTAAATAAGAGTATTCATCATACTTTTGCGAGCGTGGTCGTCTGCACACACCCTCTTGATGTCGATACAAACAAAATCAAATCACTGTCCGGTGTTTTCTTTTGTTTTTAGTTGTTAGTGGCTGTTTTTGATTATTGATTATCTACACAGTAATGATTATTAAGTTTCATTCATTTTGTTATTAGCATTCGAATTCGATTTTTTTGTTTTAAAAGTGATATATTGCGAAGGGGTCGCGGGCCGGCCGGCGACCCGGGGGCGGCAGGAAGCGGGGCGGGGCGCGCGCCGCCCGCACGCTCGGGTGGATATGTAACAAGGGCTAAAGCTAATCCAACCCTAGGTTATAATAATAATTAATATATGTTTTTTATGTAGGTAGGTAAGGTAGGTAGTATTTTAGGTTAATTTTTTTAAGATTTTTTAAAATTATTTTTTGTGTTTATGTACTTTTTAATTGTATTAGAAGCTTCACACAGCCCGATTATACAACAAGCACTTAAAACAGTGCCGACTAAAAAGAGTTCGGGGTGAGCACTACACGGCGGCAATTTTATCCATCGGATCCGAAATTGGATTTTAAATATAATACGAACAAAACAATATGAAAATTCTAACGGAAAAAAGAAATTCGTGGGACAGTACGTCGCGGCGCCGCGACGCGTGCCTATTTTATTTTATAATCGTCCTCTATAAATCTCCGCCCCTTCCCGCCCTTTAACACGCGGGGGGTGGGAGCCGGGCGTGGTTTACCATTTTGTTGTCCGTTGTTTTTATTAATTGATCATTATCATTGTTTTAGTGGGGGGAGGAGAGATTCATTCAACTTCTCCATCGTCATCTTCTCATAATCATTTTACCATTTTTAATTATTTTATAATATTTATTTATATGTATATATTATATATCTACGAGTTTTGGTTTTTTGTGTTAATTTATTTTTTGGCAGGATATCTCACCCGAAAACAACCGAGATACAAAAGTACCGAATCGGAGGCGGAGGCAGTTCAGAGAGGGTCCGGAGCACTGCGCGCACACACTGTGGCGGGGACGGCGGGGCGCGGGGCAGCCGTGGGCGCAGCGCGTCCGTCACTGAAAGAAAAAGTCAAAAATTAATATCTGGACGGTAATCTACCAAGTGCATATTTACCTCGTAGTCAGACGTCAGTCTCGATACTCATGGCGTTGATGTTGTTGTTGTGGCGCGGGTTACAGTTCTGCTTGCGGGCCAACTGGTCGCGCGTCACCAGGAGGCCCTCTTCTAGCTCGACTAAATCAGACGAGGATTCGCTCAGAGAGCTCTTTTTCATATGCTGTCCGAGAGTGCCGGGCAGGTACGGGCAGCTGGTCACATGGTTGAAGTTCTGCGACTGCATCTCTTCCTGGTCAGTCTCACGATGATAGAAGTAATTGAAGTTGGAGACGATGACTGGGACGGGCAGAGCAATCGTCAGCACACCAGCGATGGCACAAAGAGAGCCCACGATCTTGCCCCATACTCCCACTGGCCTGTTGGTTAGAGGTTATTAGGTGTTAGTTAAATCCACCGCAATATTGGGAATTAAGAGTCCAGCTCCACCTAAAAAAGGAGGCTCTGGACGGAGGGCGTCCCAATAGCACATCCTCTTTTCCAACCGCATGCTGTTATGTGCGGACGTAAGACATCTGGTGCAACAAAAAAACTACGTCCATCACCACCAACAAAGTAAAACAAGTTATGTAATCTAACTACTATTTAAATCAAAGTCTTTCAAAAAACCTTTTACCGTTGAATGGGATTGCCCATTTCTGCAAGTTTTGCTTGTACGATTGGTGGTAGTGGCAATACGCATAAGAAGCGTTACAAGACCAAGCGAAGAGCCAAGTGTGAAAAAGAATTATACAGCGCAGGTTGCCAGATTCAGGTGTAAATGTAAATTATAAAAAAAAATAATTTATTATACTAATTACTATATGATTGTGTAAAATAAGTTTCTGGCAACTCGGCTTTGTTGAAAATAAAAGTGTAGTGGGAACGGGTGCGTATATCATGCTTAGGCGGGGTGGGGCAGACATGTCGCATTACATTTTTATATATTTCCTTAGAAAATTCTTTGTTCCTGGCCCGCAGCGGATCGACAGATATGGTAATACGCGTCCAATACAAAGAGATAGAAAGAGAAAGAGCAGCAAAAAATACAGTAATAAAATAAACACACATCTAGCAGCACATTACATTTAGATTTGTTTTGGTAGGGGGTGGTTGGGAATCATCGTGAGTGCGGTTTTCGAGAAGATATAATTAAAATTCGCGTTTTGCCGCCCAAGTTCGGAGCAAAGAATTTTCTGGTGGCCCATGACCCATGAAGCCGGTGGTTAGAATATAGTTTAGTTTCGTTAGTGGTTATTTGAGCGCTGAGCGCGGTCAGAGCATAGAGTGTACCCAACTACGGTGGAGGCAACTAAATCTGAATTAGGTGTATACATCATACGTCATGTCGCCGTAGCCGACGGTTGTCATGGTGACCACTGCCCACCAGAACGCGTCTGGGATGGACTTGAAGAAGGAGTTCTCGGAGCCCGCCTCGGCGAAGTAGACGGCACTCGAGAACAGCACGACACCTGCAAGGAGGAGAAAGTGGGGTTCAGACTTGGAAATGGCACTGTACCTCATGTCGCCGTAGCCAACTGTAGTCATGGTGACCACGGCCCACCAGAAAGCGTCTGGAATGGACTTGAAGAATGACTGATCAGAGCCCGCTTCGGCGAAGTAGACTGTGCTAGAGAACAGCACCACACCTGAAACAGACACACACGCAACACACACTTGGGGTGGGAGACGTGAAGGGCTTCGCTTCCGGGACCTAACCTAGCCTAACGTGATGTGAAGAGAAAGGGAGATAGATAGATAGAACTAGTTATAAAAAGAGCTAGCTATAAAAATATTAAAATGGATTTTGGGACCTCACCGATAAAGAGGAAGAAGATGAGAAGGCCGAGTTCTCGCATGCTGGCCTTAAGGGTGCGTCCGAGGATCTGCAGGCCTTTGCTGTGACGGCTTAGCTTGAAGATGCGGAAGACTCGCACGAGCCGGATGACCCTGAGTATGGCCAACGACATGGCCTGGTTGGTGCTCTTGTCCTGGGGCGAGACAGGCGCTCGAAGAATGTGGGCGGTGTCCTCCTCCTCGGCAACAACGGTGGCGAGCGTGATGAAGTACGGAATGATGGCGATGATGTCGATGATGTTCATGACGTCCCGGAAGAAGTTGAGCTTATTGGGGCACGCCAGGAAGCGCACGGACAACTCGAACGTGAACCAGATGATACAGATGGTCTCGATGAGGAAGAACGGGTCGGTGATGTCCGGCACCTCGTCCTCCTCGATCTTGGTGCCGTTGGTCGTAGTGTTGAACACCTTGTAGTGCTTAAACTCGGGCAGCGTCTCCAGGCAAAATATGACGATGGACAGCAGGATGACGAACACTGAGATGATGGCGACGACACGTGCCGCCTGCGACGATTCGGGGTACTCAAAGAGCAGCCACACGTTCCGTTGGAATTCGTGCGACGGCAGCGGCTTCTCCTCTTCCTTGATGAAGCCCTCGTCCTCTCGAAACTTGTTGATTGCCAGCTCACCGAGCTCGTAGAACTTGATCTCCTCGGAGAAGACGTCCAATGGCACGTTAACGGGACGGCGTAACCGTCCTCCACTTTGGTAGTAATAGAGGATGGCGTCAAAGGAGGGCCGGTTTCGGTCGAAGAAGTACTCATTCCTCAGCGGATCGAAATAACGGATACGACGGGCCGGATCACCCAAAAGCGTGTCCGGGAATTGATTGAGCGTTCGCAACTGCGTTTCGAACCGGAGACCGCTTACGTTGATCACGACCCTCTCACAGAAGTCGTGGTCGTGCGGGATGGGCTCGAAGTGGGCGACGCCAGTGAACTGGGAGTGGGGGGTGTGCCCGTCCTCTTCCTGGCTGCTGAGCTTGGGCAGCGACCTAGAAGAAACAACATTTTAGATCTTAGCCAAACACAACAAATTTAACATATTTAAGTTCAAAAAATTACCACCCACGTGTCAGCATTTTACCGTTTTGTTTTCAAGGAATCCAAAGAATCCAACCAACAAGGTTGCAACAATAACTCGCAACAATTTGTACCTTCTTCCATTTATAATGCAGCTCCAATAAGATTTGCATTGAAAATAATTCTTTGGGTTCATTTTAAAAGGATAAAAATGTCGAATGATAAAATGTTATCGCAAATAAAAATAAGATGCTTTTCGCTCTACCTCGAAATTGTTGATATTTTGACCTTTGTTTGGGATATATCGCACGCGTTGCCAACTTCGAACATCACAACCAAACATCTTTTCTTTTCTTTCGTACAATTTGCTTCGAGTGTAAACGGTTTTTGTTAGCCACGTAGCGCAGCCTTCGACCTTCAAACATCCTAACGTTTGTGGGTCTTCACGCCAAATGCCGCGCGAATATTCACATCTACAAATCGAAGAAACAAACAATTTCAAACGAAAAACACGTGTCGATGACGTCGACTTTGCCTCGAGATCGGCTGCAGTGGTTGGCAGGTCGTGACGTCGAATGACGTTAACATAGATGAAACTGGGTCGCCGTACCATTGACAAACTGCACTGAATCGTCCGCAATGTTAACGCGGTTATATTTATAAACAACCTCGAGCGGCAGAAAATGTATTTACAAAACATTCATTTCTATTAATAATTGCCTTATAAGCAGCCTCTAAAAGTCCTAATAATCTTGTATCTGTAAGACTTAACCGAACAAGTAAAGTTTGTTTATCGATTGCGGTCGTCATAGTAACGGCAAATTCAGGAAGGAAACTGAAAAAAGAACAGGGTTGCCAATTTCGTGCAATGTAAATCCACCAAGGCCAACTCAGTTGTACAAAAATAAAATACTTGACTGTCGATAGGTCATTTATTTTTACTATGCTTTTTTGTTCTTGCGTCGTGAATATAAAAACAAAACGTTTAAAAAAATATTGCGCATATATGCTAATCACCACGACGTATTTATTTTGTGGTAGACTTTTTGATAAGTATAAGGAATGAAACTTTGGAAGCATAGTCAATACATAAATTCTTAGGAAACGGCCCGCGTGATAACAATGAGTGTTAATGAGGGCATGTTTGTATACGTCGAGAATCATTCTTTGTGGACTGGCACCAGGCCAGGTGAACTCTGCCGTTGCAGACTGAATGTATGTTATGCACAAGCTTTACAGGAACGTCATTAATCGCTCGACGCTACGTTTCCGGACAAAGCGGAAAACAAACCGTGCACAGATTTGCTAGTCACGCGAACAAATGGACTGTTCTAAATATCCGATATCTGATAAAATCTAGCGAAGGAATGTTTTAGGTTATATGTTAAATAACTGAACCAGAAGCACTGCTATTGTCCCAATTATAATGAACTTAAACGTGGCTATTATTAGATAATGTAAACATATCTAGCAGATTCACGAGAACATAAATTTTGATATTAAAAAATCATTAACACGAATCGTTACAAAAGTACTGGTGGCTACAATTTTGTGCAAAATGTGCTATTTAAAGATGGCTTTTTGCAACAGCAAGGTTTCTCATGTCGTTTCTTCATAAACAACAAAAATTATGCTTATATTGGAGCATATAAGAATAAATATTTAATTTTGGTTGCTTATTTGAACAACCGTCCGTCATCGATGAAAATTACAATATTTTGACGCCACGTCCGGCAACGCAATTAATCGCGGGCGCGTAATTATTTTTAAAAGCGCGAATAATAATATTTACGATTGATCGCGTTATTTTTAGATTATACAGACGTTAATCGATTCAGATTCGATATATATTTTTTTGTGTTATTTCGAGATGCGAGCAGAAAAGACGTTCGAATAGTGTCGACGCTGATAATAAAAGGGACGTCAATCACGGCTGGCTGCGCGCTGTTCGTCACTCATCTGTTTCGGGGAGCGGCTTCCAAAAACAAATTTCTTCCATCCAAGTAGAACTATATCTTTCATAATCCTCTACGGGCACGCGAAGTAAAACAAAAGAACAACTCCGCGGCCATTTTGTCATTGAAGACAAGTGGAAAACTCACCTGAAACAAGAGAAACATGCATTACAACGTTATCTATTAAAAAAAATAAATGATCAATAATAAACCTGGAGAATGCAGCACCTCGTAACAAAAGAAATTTTTTGATTTTCCAATAAAAATATGTTAATAAAGTAGTGAATGGTAACTTATAAATGATACAGTGTATTTGAAGAATATTTTATATTTCAGAGGTGATTGGACGACGTGCGATGATATGAAGAGGAATCTTCTTCAAAAGGAAGATTACACGTGAAAGGGGGCAAAACATGACCACGGTGGAAAAAAAATCAATGACCCACAAGTGAGTGTACACACGACGCGCCGAGGTGGAGTAAAGCAGGTGCGGGGAATATGGGGGTAGACTAAGGGATGAGACGGCGAACGCGAGGAGATCCGGAAGGACCGACAGAGACGGGCGGATGCGGAGAGATGTGCGCGGCTCGAACTGCGGCCAGCTAGTACTCGACTTCAATCTCGAATTGAAGACTTACCCACAGAAATGTAAACAATGGAAAAGGAAATGAGAAGATAATTTTTTAAGACAAAAAAAAACACGCGTTTAATTTAAAATAAAATATATATATAATATGTAATGTTGTAATGTTTTCTTGCGAAAATTATAAAAACTTTTGATAAATAAGTGGGAAAACACGCTAGAGGGAGCTAGTGATTAGGGTATTTTACCAAAATACAAGCAAACTTTAATGAATGCAGTTTGTAATGGTTGACTTTCTATTGCTATGCTCTCTAAGCACGCAAAAACACGTGTGGTATACGCTAATGTTACGTGATTTTGAAGGAGGTTAGGAAATGAAAATCTGTACGGGGGTGGGGCGCTTTTTGATTACATAAGGTGAAACAAAAACATTTTTGTATAATTACTTTTTTAATTGTTAATTATAAGTTAAGAGGAGTTTAGCTAAAAAACACTGTTTATTTTGAAAATTGAAAGCTGTAACAGTGGTCAGGTTAACTGCGGCAAATGCCAAAATGCCAGTTGACAAATTGGGGGAAGGGTATGGTTTGTTACCCTACTGCGATTTTGATTATCACTGTGGTCAGGAATACATAAATATGGAAATTTTAAACCAAAAATGGGAATCAATATGTACCATGCTTTCTCTTGTTTTTGGTATTATTTTTGTTTTGATGTTTTGTACGGTGCTTTGTTCATTGGTGGTTGTTTAAAGGCTTTGGGTAAGAAATTAAGGGATGTTGTGCGGAGCACATTGATCCGTTATTAGGTGTTTTGGATGAGCGGTACGGTGCGGCAAAAACAGCAGGTTCATTGATCTGCGGCAATGAGTGCGAAACAATTTCACCCGGTTGTTATTATTTTGCGTGTTATTATTGATAAGGGGTTGCTGATAAGGCAGCAACTTGGGGTATGAGGGATAGGTGGTGGGGGTGGCAATTTAATGTGATGCAGCATCCGTGGGAGCGGCAGTGGTTACCGTACCTGGCGCCTTCAGGGGGCCGTGGGTCCTGCCTCGGCTTGAGGACAGGGGTCAGCCCCCATTTCTCCACTAACTCGAAGCGGGAAATGTTGGCAGATCACGAGAGGGGAGCCGCACCTCCCCCCTCGGGCCCCATGCTGGACAACAGGGGCTACACAATCACACGACCGCGGTCACACACAGACTGCGCCCGGCGATCTCCGGCTCGTAAAGCGTCGCCGTCGTTCGTTACGCTTCGGCGTCACTCCAGTGTGTCCAACAAACGCTACTCGGAAGGAAAACGCGAAAAAGGAGAGCGTGGCACTACACGGCACAACTTCCCGCGCCTATATTCGCGACGCTTCTGCAAGGAATTGCGAGACGCCGCTCGCTCAGCATCCAGGCGGCACGTGGCCGCGCTCTCCAATTGCGTTGGCAGCTCTGCCGACGATACGCTGGGAAGGGGAACGCGAAGCGCGAGATCATTGATCAGAAGAGGAGAGTCGCGCTGCAGGACCGATCAATAGCGGACCCCCGCACTGCTACAGCTGATCGCAGGCTGACAACCGCAGCAGGAACACGAGCGAGAGACGATCGCATCTCGGGACGGAATTGAGAGCACGCGGAACTCGCAACTTTTGGCGCGCCGGTATCGGGAAATTGCACAGCGACGGAATTTCCACCCCACGTGAGCAGCAAAAACGCGGGTGAATAAATCTTGTCAAATTAAATCGTATAAACGTATTTATTCTAACAAAAGCCACTAAATCCCAAAGTTCAATCAATTGTCAACGTTTTACTTTTATTTAAAATGACAAATTGAAAGTTCAAGTTTTACGCTAATGTGTTTTAAAGCAAAATCGTATAATATCCTACACTACTCTCAACCTGATACGATTCTAATAC
>JARJDX010092545.1:0-21815 GCA_030264735.1 Gymnusa sp. GC000175
GAGGAGGTACGCATCTACGTTTATGATGCTGACGGAGCACTCACCTGTCATGAGTGCGGCAGAACATTCAGCAACAAACTAGGATATGCAAGTCACAAACGCGCTCATGAAAGAGCTAAAGCAAGAAGAACCCAGTAACCGCTGTTGCCGTGTCGGCAAGGATATCATCGTCATCATCTTGAGCCCAGATATGACTGTATATCATAAAATTACTCACCTACAACTTGTAAAAATGAATCAAGATCTTCACTTTTGGGAAATATATTTCTATGTAATTCAGGATATGTAGGCAACCCATAAATTCTTGTGTGAATATTAACTTTTTTAAATAATTCTTCATCATTATTTGAACTTGCAATTAAAACTTGTTGAATATCAATTAAACATTGATCACATTGTTCTAAAGTTTGTTCTGGATTGCGTAAAATGGCATTACCCAAATTTAGATCTGCTTCAAATAATTCTACAAAACTATATAGCAGAATAACTTTCTACACTATAAATAACTTTAAATAACAAACCTAATATTAAATGAAAAATGTTTATTAACGTCTACTTCTCTTAGTATTGTTAATAAAGTATTTTTATGGCATGATAAGATATAATCATCAAACAAGTTTTTATTTTTTTCAATGTTATCCATAATTTTTGAATTTCTTTAATTTTTTTTGTAGGTTAGGTTAAATAACAATGCAAGCAACATAAGTATTTTTATATGAATTTTGCACTATTCTTGTGTTACTCGAAAATTTATTATTACTGTAATAGGGGTATGGACTATACGGAAATTTGGAGCTTAACAGATTTTTGCAATGTACCTAATTATTATTTCTCCTATATGCCTAGAATACTAAAAATTATCTTAAAATTTAATATAACCTAAAACTATATTTACTTTTAAAATATGGACGAAGTAAATGTAAAACTATCATCTCTTTCAGAAATATCAAAATGTCAATTATCAAAAATATTAAATTTTGTCCCAGGTTCCAAAGATTTAACCTTACAATCGGAAATGATAAAACCTTTAGAACGAATTTGTGGAGTTTGCTGGTTAAAGTAAGGTTGATGTTAAGTTTTAACATAATTTTAAGGATATTATTATTTAAGGACAAATGGAGTGGATAAACTTTTTAAACTTGAGCCTACTGCACCTAAACTTCCAAATATACAATTTTATATGATATATTCAAACATAAAAACATTTAAAACCGTAATAGAATTGATTCAGTCACAATTAGATTTGGAAAACCCCAAATTTAACAAATATCACATCATTTTAGTTCCAAAACTTCAATATGTTTTTGAAGAGATGTTGGAGGAGTTAGGGCTTTATCATAATGTTATAAAATTATACTCTTATCAATGGTTTCCCTTATATCTTGATTCTGGATTATTGAGTTTAGAATTGCCTGGGTTATATAAGGAACTTTATGTGGAACATGATTACAATTTATTGCCTACTTTTGCAAAGAGTTTGTGGCATTTATATAACGTATTTGGTAAACCTAAATTTGTTTTAACACTTGGTCAGTATTCAAATATAATTTTAAAACAATTTGAGATGTATTATGAAGATAGGGAAGTTGGCAAATTAGATTGTGAGTTTAATGGTTTAATTGTTATGGATCGTAATATTGATTATCCTAGTGCATTATTAACACCTGGTACATATTCGGCATTATTAAAAGAAGTGTACTCCGTAAATTGTGGAGTTTGTGAAATGAAAGATATTAGTGAAGATAAATGTGATAAGAAATTTAATCCAATAAGCAATCCACATCCTGTGCAATTTGTTTTGGATAGCAATAAGGATGTGGTGTATAATGATATTAAAAATAGATATTTTACCCAAGTTACAACAAAGCTAAGCACTTTAACCAAACAATTAAGAATAGAAGGTGAAAGTTCCAAAGATATGGCTTTGGATCAAATTAAAAAATATGTAAAAACACAATTACAAGCAGCAACATCTAAGAAAAAACATATAACAAACCATTTAAATGCTGCAGAGACAATTATTCATAGTTTTGGAAACAAATATGAAAAGCAAATGGAAGTTGAGCGAAACATTTTGCAAAATACAAGCAAAAGTAGTAATTTTACATATCTTGAAGAGATTTTACAAACTGAAAATAATAAATATTCCTGTTTGATACTCATGTGCCTAATGGCTATTACTCAAAAATTGTCTGAAAGTGAATGTAAATCATTTTTAAACAAGTACTTTTTAGAGTTTGGTTACGATTTAGGATTTGTTTATCAGAATTTAATTAAAGCTAATATCATTCAAGAGTTTTCAACTGTAAACGTTTCCAATCTCCCAAGCAAAATTATGAAAATACCTTTACTATCATCCAATAATTTTTACTCAAACACTAATAAATTAAAGCAAATTCCTGCTAATCCTGATAAAATCGATTTTAAAACACCAACTTGCTGTAGTTATGTTTTTGGTGGTTGTTATATTTCTTTAATTGCACAAATTGTTAGTTTAGTTTTAAGTGCAACACCTTTAGATGAAATTAAAAATAAGTTATCTAATGTTGGTGAATTGCTTATAAGAAATGAAGGTACATATCCTTTGCAGAAGAAAACTCTTTTGGTTTTTGTTATTGGTGGAGTTACATATTCAGAAGTTGCTGCTATAAATTTGCTTGAAAATTTAACTGGGGCCAAAATTGTTGTGATTAGTGATATGTGCATTTCAAGGAAGGATATTATTGATGGCCTAATCACTTTATAAATGTTATTTTTTAATTTTATTTGTTAATAAATATATTTTACTTTTGTTTATTTCTAAAATTGTACTTTGATGATTTTATAAATTTAGAGAAATATGATTTACGAACCTTGATTTTTGATGTAATCTGAGAAATTGATACTCAAATCACTCTTGCTACTGTATCAACAACACACCACTTGAAGAAGTCACTAAAAAGACAGATTTGGGAATAATATTCGACCCCAAATTATCATTTGTTAAGCATGTCAACTACACTGTCGCTAAAGCATCAAGGATGTTAGGGTTTATTAAACGTATTGCCGCCGATTTTAAAGACTCAAGATGTTAAGTAGTACTCTACAACTCCTATGTAAGAAGTTGCCTTGAATATGGATCCATCATATGGAGTCAATGTTACGGTACACATGCTGGCCATGTAGAACAAGTAGAGAGAAAATTTATACGTTTTATTTGTTTCAAATATTATTTATCACTCCGACGTCTACAATAATATACTCCAATACTTTGGTCTTTCACTTTTGGAAAAAAGGAGCAATTATCTAATGCTGAGTTTTGTGTTTAGGGCCTTGAATAGCTTGATAAACTCTCCAAAATTAATTTCCCTTTTTAAGATATCAAGTAACAAGTACACGAAAGCCTCCACTACTTTATGTAACAAAGCGTAGGACAAGGCATGGGTCTAACAACCCTTTAGATAGATGCTCAGTAATAACTAATAAGCATGCCCAAAATATTAACATTTTTGGTGTTGCACTTAACTCATTTAAAAATGAAATTGGAAAAGTAATAAACATAACACATAAGCCACACATTGTAGTTTGTATTTAAGTATTATGTAAAATGTATAAGTAAGTTCATATGTGTATTTTCTGTATATACTTATATATTGTATAATATGTAAAGGTTAAATCCGTAAATAAAGGAGTTATTATTAAAGAAGAGGTTGGTTCATCTGCAATATCTTCTTGTTACCTATGGAGTTGAATTAGTAAAATAATTATCATTATTATTTCACCAGTAATCATCATTATTTCACTAGTTAAATAATTGAGTTACTTTCTAAGCTCGAATGTGTTAAAAATATAACTATTATCAAATGGGTGTAGAAAAACATTTTAGGTGATAATTTGGATGAGAGTTATTATAAGAGAAAGCATAAGTTATTAAATTGCAACAAATTAAAAGAAATAAATATGTTAATAAAAAAATATAACAATTTTTATTCATCATAAAACTATACCTATATTAAATATCTTAAACATGTTTTATAATTGTTATAACTAATCAGGCAAAAATTATAGTACCAGTAATAATACTATTTTTAATAAAATTAAAAGGTAATGAAAAATATAATGCAATAAATATATCCTAAAATTAATTGTATAAATAAATTGTACGTTAAATGTATAATCACTGGGCTCAAAAATTGTACAACTCAATTAAATTATATAAAAAGGAAAAAGTTGAATAAATATATATGGCATAAATACTGCAAAAAATATAAAAAAATCAATTAGGGCAATTTATAAAATTACAAAATAATATTGTAAAGTAAATAACAATTATTCACAAAAAACATGACAATAGTAACAAATGGAATAACTTACCAGTAAAAATTTGATTATTAGTTAAAAGAATTCTAACAGCTATTTACAAATAAATTATGACAATTTATAGGCCAATTATAATAATATAAAAGTTAACAACAAAACTATGACTAGCTCTTATAAATAGTGATGTACACATAACAGAGATTGTTTTCTTTAAAAAATTATAATGTTATATGAAATTCGTTCTATTAAAAAATTTATCACCCATAAACAGTTTTATTCCTCTTAAAAGATTTTAAATATTTTTTTTCCTCCGACGACCAACTTCAAGGAGGAACGAGATGTCAAGCACATGCTTTGTTGGCATTTTACTTAGCAAATTTAATAAGATACCATTTAATCTTGCTTTTTTTTCCAACACAGTCTGCAATATATAAAAAATAATAAAAGCAAGAAACAAAAATCTTAAAACATTGGCTAACCTTGATTTAGTTTAACCCTAAGTAAATTTATCTGATGTATATTTAACCAATACAACCTCCACCTATCAAGACTGCAGCACACTCTTAACAGGACTGCTAATGTCCTATCTAAAATCTAGTTTTTGAAATTGTTTTCTGAACATTTTAAGAAGAAAATTTTTCGTTTTTCAAATTGTTATATCAACGTTATTTTTCACCCACAACAATAAACCAAAAAATATTAGCTTTAACGAGCAAATATATTTGAGGTATCATGAAAAAAATGGAGATGTTGTCACCACACGACTTTCATTTTACGAATTTAAAACATAGCTGTTACTTTTAATAGAAACATAACTATATTTCATAAATTATTAGCCAATTATGTTGGCAATATATCCAGGTGAAAATCGCGACGGAGGAGAATATTAGCACCCCCAAGTCAAAATCGTGACCGAAGAAAAATTTAGCACTCCCATTACGATGGAAGAGAAATTTTGCACCCCCAGGTCAAGTCAAAATCGCGACGGAGGTAAAATTTAGCACCGAAACAGGGAATTTGCAGGACCGCCGTTGCCGTATCGGCCTGGATGCCATCATCATCACCATCATAAATAAAAACGGTTAAACCTACTCATAAAGAGATTTAGATTTAGCGAGTATTTAAAAAAAATATTTGTTAAATACCAGGCGACAATTTTGTGAGCAGTCTTGTTAGAGTATGATGCCCTTTGAGCATTGAAAAAAATTATACAAAATTAGAATCTAATGAATTTAATAATAGTAGGATAGTAAATCGTTATATTTTAATGAATTAAATTAAATTATTTTAAGTTGTGTCCTCTCGGTGAGACCAATTTGGCTCAAAATAAAATGTTTTCTATAAAAATAAAATCAGCAACATATTTCTTGCATAAAAAGGTTATGTGTCACAATAGTAATGAGAATGAAGATGAATCCAAGATAATTTTTATTTAAATGTTTGTCAGCTGTTATTTTTTTACTTAAATTTTATTATTCCATTTTAAATCCAAAGAAAATTTACACCAATTCAATTTATGTTTATATCTGCTGTAAACAGGAGGTTCTTAATTTAAAAAAAAATGTTTACTTACCCTAACAACGGGGACATGGATATGAATAGGATGATGTACAACTTGTTTTATTTCTTCTACTACATCCTGCGGTTTTCGGCCCCTTTGTTTTATAAATGCAGGATCTAAATCATGTGGTGTATAAGTCCTTGATATTTTTTGTCTGGTATCAAATCTTTCAAATGCGTAGGTTTTTGTACAAGTAGGAAACTTTGATTTTGAGACTTTACTAAATAATCTGGCACTTTTATCAACTCTGTATTCACAAATATAAATATGCTCTTCAGGAGCACCTATTGGTCTTCCTTTGCAATATGTATTTAGGTCCATCACCCAACAATGGGATATTATTAATTCTACTGGCACAGCTTCATATAGAGGCACTCTCATCACTTCATTTGGAAAGAATCTTAAAAGAAATAAGTTGTATAAAGTAAAAGTTGTAAAACTAGGAAAAAAGGCAAAAAATAATCTGGTCGGTATCTGAGTTACCTAAAGACGAATGGAATGACCTATTAATGGTATGATGGAGGATTGACCGGTAAAGATTTTAGGAGATAATAACAAACCAAGATTTCCAGTAAGACTAAACTAGCAAAAAATTGTTGGAATAACCAACAACAATTCTACTTGAAAGGGGCTGTATAAAATAAAAATGATAAAAATCAGGGCAAACAAGCAAAAAATATGTTATTTCTTCCTGTTTATTTAAATACTAATTATTAATTAAATGTGTTTGTTTTTGATTTTAAAAATACCTAATTGCATTCACTGTCAAATACATACTTTCGAGTTGGTTCGTGGTAAGTTTCATGTGGCCTTAAATAATGGTGGCCATAAGCAAAACGTTGTCCACTTTTCGAATCTTTCCATAGTCTTTCAATCCTAAATATATCCAAATCTGCATATTTAATTTCACCTATTGTATCGTAAGTATGTTTTTTGTTATTAGTTCCTGGTATGGGAATGTCCCGTAAGACATAAACTGTGTCACCTTGACGTAATTGCAAGTCTCCTCTTAGCAATGTCATGTAATATCTGCAAAAATTAATATTAAAATTTTATGACATCTTTTTCTTAGCCCCATTTTGAGTTTCAAGATGGGAAATTTTATATATAAGCAGTGTTATAAATTAACTTACTGATGTCCATGTTCTGTATATTCATCCATTGAAATTTCATATTCCACTTTTCTAGGCACACACTTTTCACAATGATAACTTGGTGCATTAACATCAGCTCGAACACATTCACAATGTTGCCAAACTAAACAACGCTCACACTGTATCATTAAACCTTCATCTCTGTACATACCACAGATACAACGAATTATATCTTCCTCTTCTCCTGTAAACAATGTTTACAATCAATTATTCAAATTTTTAAAAATTTAAAAATAAAATTACCTTTCTTCTTATTGGATATAAATTTAGCAGGAGGTTTGACACCCAATACATTTTCAAACTTTGGTAGGCTTTCTTTTTTTGCCTCATTATAAATTTTCTTCAGTCTTGCAGAGCAAATTCCAACATCATCAGTACGACCATAATATTTTATTGCATTCATGAACAATTTATTCATATCAGTATCAAAGCTGTCAAGATTTTTATAAACTCCAGTTTCAATATTTTGTTCAATTGTAGTTAAATCAATGGGATCTGTTATTTTTTGGTAATATTTTGGAGCTTTGCGTTTTGTAGGAAGAACCATAAAATGTGATGAAAGTTTTTCTTTATTTTCATCTATAACCAAATAAATTTATGAATATTAAGGATTTTTTGTGATCAATAACTTACTTTTAGCTGCAATTACAACATTATAGATATCTCTGAGAACATTAGCTAATCGAACAGTTTTCTTTAATTCTGGATCATCTTCAACTTTTGCTAATCGTCGTGTAGTCATATTTCTTGGCTGCCTTAATGCATTTAAATGGTTAAGGAAATTTGCACTTTGATGTGTTGGGGTTGGTGCTTGAGTGCGGGATACAGAAGCAGTACTCACAGATCGATCCCTTACTCGTTTAACTTTTTTTATATTTCTTAACAAGAAGCAATGATGCTCTAGCACAAATAATCTCTGTGCATGACTCATTGGTTTTATTTGTGGTGTTGTAGTTGGAGGTGGTTGTTGAACAGGGGTTGGAACTTCTTTAAGCCCATTTGAGTTAGTCTTCTTGGCTTGATTTTTTCTTGGTCTACCCACACGCCCAGCGGGAGCTGGTTGGGGTGGATTGGTTATTTGTCTAATTCTTTGGGATTTTCCACCAATAACACCTCTGCAATTTTCACTACCACATTTACATTCTTGTCCTTCAGCAGGATTAAATAAGGAAAAGTTATAATCATATGTGAGTTCTTCTCCAGATTTAATATCTCTAAGAGAGAACAAAGCCATTCTAAATTGGCCATTTACAGACCATTTTTGCATTTCACAGTTTGGTTGACAAGAGTGGTTAACAAAACGACCGTCACCCCCCATTCTATGACCATCTATTACCAAACCACCATCCAAATGGAGACAATAATGGTGAGTATCATGAACATAACGTGTTGCCATGCGTTCCTTAAATTCTTGATCAGATACTACTTCACCTACATATTCAAGAATAAAATCACCACTTTTAATTGATTCATTTGTTCTTACACCCCATCCCTAAAAAGACACATTTTTTCTAGTATTTAGTATCAACTCTTAAAATCTTAAATATTATGTTCATTAATAGTCATACTGAATTTGGGTTATAAAAAAATTGGAAAAAACAATCTTAAAAAAAAGTGAATAGCTTTGAATGTTTAAAAAAAAATCATTTAAAATTTAGAAAATTGTTGAGATATTAAAAAAAAAAATGATTAAATAAATAAATACCTTATGTTCGGTCATAAACTTTTCAATTCCAGCTGCCCATTCGTGCTTTTGAATTTTTTGATTTTGACATTTATGTGATGCTGGACATTCCGCCAAAACCAATCTATTAATGCAGTCATCCCCACAACCTGATTGAGGTGTACAGTTACATGACTGTGGCTCACAGGCACCAGTTGTGTTCTTAACATTGTAAACATTGGTTCGGACTTTACGATAATTCCAAGATGGTACCATATCTCTTCCAGGTAATTGTGAATGTGTATGTTGCCACCACAAATCATGTGGTAATTGGAATGGTATCTTTCTGCATCTTAAATATTTGCCGCAATGATAAGGAGCAGGTAAAAGGCCATAAGGATGTTCAGCTGGATTATATACAAGTTTCGTTTTGTTGGCAATTAATTCGCTTCGTTTGAATTTCGCAGTTTCATCATTTTCCTTATAATAATCAGAAAATAATCCAGCAATCAGATATTTTTTACGCCATCTGGGGGCCTTTTTATTTTTTCTAGATTCATCGCTGGAAGCTGATGCTCGTTCATCTCTCAATCTCTTTTCTGTGAAATGTTCTATGCTGCTGGCTGGGGATATATCACGAAGGCGTCTTTTGATTGAATTTTCATTGCATTTACGTTCAAGGATTTCTCTTTTTCGCTTATGTTGATTTTTAAATTTTTCCAACCTTACATCCAAAGTTAGATCTTCAAGGCTATCAGGGGTGAAAGCACGTCTTTTACTGTTTACCTTTGTATCAGTCGATGTTGCAGGAGAATAATCTCTATTACGTAATGTCATAGTCTCTTGCTTTACTTCAAGGGAATCAAAATCGATTCTCTCTTCTTGTGGAAGACTATCACATTCACTTAACACTTCCCATTTTGATACATTATATAATTCGTTTGAATTTTCTGGAGATGTTGTTTGTTTTTCCATTCTTTCAACATAAGTGGAGTATTCTTCCCCTTCTTTTGGAACTCGATCACAAGGCAATTGTGGTTTAACATCTGTAATATTCTCAACAGGCACGATTTTCTTTTTCTTCTTTTTAATGGTTGGAAAACCGGTGCGATTTATTGCGCGTCGTTTTCGAACTTTCTTTTTAACTTCTTTAATAACAGGTCTTTGAATTGTTTCAGCTGGGGCTTTTATTGGATCTTTTGCTTTAATCTCTTCATTTTTGGGGGATTCTTTTACAGGTATAAGAATTTCTAAATCTACTGTTGGCAAGAAAATGCCTGTCGGTTTTTCATCTACAACTAAGTCCAATTTTTCAGAATCTATTGGTTTTGCTTTTTTACAAGCTGGATATTTAATCACAGTAGCTCTGTCTTCATTCTTAGCTTCCTTTTTGCGTTTATTATTCTGCAAATCAGGTTCATTTGTACTTATTTTCGAAACTAAATTTGACGCAAGATCCTCCAAGCGATTTTTTTTGCGAGTATTCATTTGCACGGTAGCTTCATTTTTCTTGACTGCATTTTCTGAGAGCCTAGCAGATAAATTGCGTTTCATTTTCATCTCTCTAACAACGTTTTCTAGCGAAACTTTGGCTTCTTCTATTTTTATTGGCTCTTTGGATACTTCTTTCTCTGAAGTTATATTTGCAAGTTCCAATCTATGCCTTTTTTTAGGAGTTGTTGCAGTAATCTTTGTTAAGGAAGTGTTTATTTTGGTAGTATTGGGTGACACATCCTCCGCTTTAATTTGTTTTACATCAGATTTTCCATCCTTTGGGGACGAGTATTTTGTAATACAAGCTTCAATAGCTTCTTCAATATGAGTATCAATATTGTCTGAATTTTTAACATCATATTCATTATTATTTATACTAGAAATTTTTGGTGATGTATTACTTGAATTTTTTATAACAGTCGGTTGTTTTGTACTATTATGTGTAGGGCTTTTAGCAGGTTCTACTTTCTTTTCTATGACTTTTGTTGTTGCAATTATATTTTTTGGTTTGTTTTTTGCTTCAGTTTCTTCCAATACTTGTGATGTGGGAATTATCAGATCTGGTTTATTTTCATTATTAGATGTTAGGTGGTAATGTCGTTTCTTTAAAGGCAATCTCTGTTCATTTGAATTAGTTTCCTTCACGGAACTAGTTGTGTTTTGCTTCTTTTTCTTGCGATCACTATAATCAGAAGTTTTTCGTTTTTTCGAGACCTTTTTTAGAACTTTTAAAATTTCAGGCACATTTTCTTTTGCAGGTTTATTAGTGCTTATGCTACATAATTTTACAAAATCTTGAATTAATTTATCTATTTCACTATTTAATTTTGGATCTATATGGGTTGCTACTGCAGGTTTTAGTATCTTAAATTTGCACTTTTTATGTTTCTTGTGTTTATGTTTACTATGCATTAACTTAGCATTTTTTAAAGTTAAATATTTGGTTTTAATACGATCTATTTTATTTTTGCTACCTAGTATAACTCTACTATTAGAGATTTTTACATTTTTACTTTTATCTTTTTTGGATTCCTTATCTTTAGTTTCACTTTTTATTTCAGGTAAAACTTCTTTTCCTTTCTCAGATACTTTACTATTTATTTCCAAACTCTTGCTAACTCTTTCACATATTTCATATAAATGAGTAGCTTTTGATAGCTTGGTTAATTTTGTACCATTAACTTTTTCTTCTTTATTTAAATTTAACAAATTTGCATTTGATGTATTTTGTAAAATGTCTTTTTCTCTAGATGCTGCCTTTTTATTTTTAATTAATTTATTTTCTTCTTTCAGTGAAATTTTTGTAATACTTTTTTTATGTTCTGAAGTGCTTTTATGTTTAGGTGGTCGTCCAGGCCCTTTCTTACAAACAGTTGGCGGTCTGCCTGCTTTCCTTCTAGGTGGATAAAGAACTCTGTCAGCATGACCATATAAAATTCTATCAAATCTGTTTGATGTGACAGTTAATTTGGGTTGTACTTTAACTTTGCTGACCTGATTTGTACAATTTTTATTAGGGCTTTTATCGCTGCATTTATTTTCAGTATATTTTTGTTTATCGGCAGAGTTTTTACTATCCAAAGAATATTTGCTTTTACTAAGAGGATGAGGGCTACAGTCAGGACTTGAAACGTGATCCGGACTGTTTTGAATGCCAGAATCAGGAGATACATTTGGGTCTCCACAATATTCAACATTTACAATTGGTTTATCAACACTTTTTGACGCATCCAATTGATTTTTGTGAATTTTTTTTGGTCTTCCTCGTTTTTTCTTGAGTAGATCTGATTCCACACCAGAGCTGCTTTGTAAATCTGTAGATTGGTTTGAACCACCTGGAATATCCTGGGATATTTGTGTTGATGATGTACTCAACATTTGTGTTTGTGCTACAAATTGTTGCAATAAACTATTGGCATAAAGCGAATTTGGATTTGGTGGTGGATGCGATTCTGATTCGCTTGAACTTTCGGTAGTACGTTGTATTAATGCATTCACAGCTTGTTGTGGAAGCTCCATATCAGATCCAGATGCATCACCCGTTTGTGGCGAGGTTTTTTCAGTTTCTTCAAAAGCCCCAAATGCATCGCATTCTTGCTGATCAGGCAAAATCGCTGCCAGATCTTCTTGACGTATTTCTTGTAAACTGCAACCGGCCAGCATGGCACTATCAGCCTCTGAATCGTCAGAATCTGAGCTTGAACATGTTGAACTTCTTGACAATGGTAGAGATGCCATCTATAAAAGATGGAAAATTATGTTTATACAAAACTTATAAATATGTAATTTCTTTAATACATTATTAAATCATGTTAAGTAAACATGGTTTTTATAAAATTATACAAGCGATTTACATAATTGATCAATACGTAATGAATCATAGTTACGTCCTAGGAATAATACACACGCGCGCACGGTTGAATTTCACTGCAAATAAAATAAAACGCTGCTTAAAACCCCTGTGGGTTCTTGCATATAACAGACAGGAAAAATAATTCGAGGGTAAACGCCAGGTGTGTTACAAGGTGTAACTGTACTAGTATTTAATTAACACATTTATAAAAAACGCCCGTTACACTTGTTCTTTATACACTTTCTTTCCATTTATTGAGTTTTATTAAAATAATTTTAAAATTATCCACATTCTTATTACAACAATAAAATATTTGACATATTTAAAAAAATAACAATTAAAGATATAAAAAGTTTTGAAAAGCTATCATCAGTTTAGGGGTCCTTATGTTTATAGCATCTTAAAAGGATGCAATTAATGATAATACTTTATTACTAAAATACAGCTCTCCTCTTGGTAATTTTTTTGCACCCTTAATTGTGGGTATGCTTTGGTATATTCAATATCTAAACTTTATCTTGAGATAGTTTTTTTTTATTTTTTTTTCATTGATAATTAAATAACAGGCCACGGAATTTTTAATTCACAAGAGTTTAATATGGTTGCAATAAAAATTTGTAGCGGAGTGTTAAAAAAATACGCATACTTTTCGTATATTTTCCTGTAAAACATTAAGTAAAGTTAAGAATTAAATAAGAGACCACAAACTTTTTAATTCACAAGGGTAAATATGGCTGTAATAAATATTTGTAGCTGAATGTTTTAAAATACGCATACTTTTCGTATATTTTCCTTGTAAAGCAGTAAGTAATGCAGTATCCTACAACCTTTTATGGTGAAAACTAAGGTTATAATTTTTATAGTTGATATAATGATAAATAATATAAAAAAAATTAGTCCAAATTTTCAACCAAAACGTTTGAACACATTTAAGCAAAACTGCGAGATCATATGATATTAACCCAAATAATTTATTTTCATTACAACACTTTGCCTATGAATTATTACTGAAAATTAAATCTATAATCATATTTCCTGGGAGCAATTGACATTAAATTTAATTATATAAAAAATAGTGTCGTAACTGCAATGTTAGGTAAAGTGAAGTGAAATAAAGCTGGACTGTTATATATCCTGTACATATGAAACTTATCTTTAATATGTACTCCCACAACTTATTTACAATTATTTATAAGTATACAAATATTATTACACCAATAATCAATTAAAATTTGGTTTTGATTAGTTTTGTTTCACCTTCAACTCAAATTTATTTTCCACGGTTTGGTAAAAGGAAAATAATTCATTAAGATATTTTAATAGTTGTTTCACATTATTATTGGACAAAATATTATTTGCAAGAAAGAGGTACAAATTTTAATAGAAAGTCAATCAATCAAAACGAAATAAATATAAAACAACAAGAGTTGTTTGAGGTACAAAAAGGAATTCTACGAGAATTAATTTTATACATAATTTTGCGTACATAATAAAAAAATAATAAAATTAACACGACTTTAAACTTGTTTCTATGAGCGAATAATAACAGCACAACATTTATTATTTAATAATAGGATAAATTATTTTTATTATAATAAATACTAATCATTTAATTTTAAATATCTATAATTACGAATGTAAGATTTATAAGCCATCCCACGTCTTTATTAATTAATTTCTCGTACGATAATACTCGTGAAGAATTTTTAACGAATAAATAAGTTAATTATTTATTAATGAAATAATCGTTCTTAATTATTCCACAATTAACATTCTATCGTAACTACCGAGTGGATTTTATTGCAAATTATTTGTAACTGCATTCCTTCTTAAACGCTCACTCTCCATAAATATTTTTTAATCTTTAGCAATCAGAGCTGGCAAAGGAAGTTATTTGTTAATACAACTATTTACTTAATTTTAAATTGTTCATTAATTATGTAAAAACACCAAGTACTAATACGTATTAAAATATTTCTAATAAAATATAACGCAAATATTTCAAAAATGGAATTTTCATTATATCATTAAAAATGGTTTCTATCCTTGGAGATGCAATTGAATAATAATCTTTGAATGAATAACATAACTAGAATACATTACATAAAATCGAGACAATTAAAATAACATTAAATCATAAGGTTATTAGTAAATGAAAAGCGCTACCACTGAGTCGTGGTCGAGCCTTAAGATAGGATAAATTTGGGCTTTACTCTAAGAATAAACAACCACAATTTCGTAATTTGTGGCTGAAATTAATTTTTCCTATGTAGGATGGTTAAAAGATACTTTAAAGCTTGCACTCCCTCACACATCAGTGTTAATGGCGAAAATAAAATGTATGACGCTAGCACGAATCCCAATAAAATGTAAGTTAGTGGTGGTAAATAAAAACATATCCATGGAACCAGAGTAGTAAATTTGTGCACACAAGGCCTTTTTCATTACGGAGGCCCAGAAAACTTCAGTGCTAATATAAAACTGTTAGGTCCGTTAATCGGCTGAAGTAAAACAACCCGGCGTAATATTGTCGTTAAGCTTCAGACGAGATTTATTGCAAGAAACAACGCATTGGTTTTAACTTTTTTTTTTCTAAATAAAATTTTCGGTGAAATTACCAAATATATTAACGAATGCAAAAGTGGAGAAAATGCAAACAAAATACAAGTGTAAAGTTTAAAGGCAAAAAACCCAAGGAATAGGACCATGTCTGTACGGCGTAGTCCACTCTTCTATCTTAAAGCCTACCGATTAGTTTTCTAAAATTTTGTTTAACTGTACCTACATTTTAGTTAAATTTTACTATCTTAAAATTAATCCAAGATCCGGCTTGTCCAAATTACCATTCAATAAAACAAACATATTTTTTATATTTTTATTTACATACGCGAAAGGGTCTGATTTGCTTAAGAACTTTTTTACTAAAAAATCATTTAGACTATATTATAAGTACTGTGAAATTACCAATGTTTTTGAACAAAAATCGCCATTATTATTTTTGTAAATAAATAAAGCAAATTTTCTTTACAAAAAACTTAAAGAAATTTTATCATATACATTTATTTCCCATTAAAAAAGTAATATTTAATTGAATTGAATGTCAAGAAATATAAACTTATTATTAATACGGTACATGAAGCAAGAAATGACACATTTCTTAAGGAATGTGGTACAAGATTATTTAAACAATACTCCATAATATCACATTCGCAAAAGCCAACGCTTGATATCGTGTTAGCTTTCTGTGTTTTTATACATCGCCTGCATTAACATGAAAATTGTGATCCTGCATTTTATTAACGGCGGTTCTATTATTACCCGAGACTTAGATAAACTTTATAGGGGGTAGTAAAAATAGGCTGCACGTTAATGCACAAATATATATCAAAAATTGCGTGCATTTACGAAGTTTGCATGTGGCGCCTACGGCTGAAGTAAAAACACAATAAAAGAATATACAATTGCAATTACATAAACATGTAGATTTAGTCACAAAAATATTAAAAGGGTCTCTTACCGCCGCACGAAACTTTTATTTTTATTATATTTTAATATACTTTTGCAAGTCATAAATTACGCGGTGAGAATTGTGATAATATTTCATATGTATACAAAGTCATAAAAAGAAAATTCAAAGAAGCGATTAATCAACACCATTGTGATATTTTATTATGAGAATTAAAGGCACGTTTTGTAATTGTATAAGTATTTTTTTGAGATGTAACATTAAGGAAGTATTTAGTTATAAAGTAAGATGTTAGGTATGGCTTTGATTTCCCTTTCACATTCTATTAAATGTCTAATTTGTAACGTAATTTGTTTAGTATAGTATTTAGTAAAGCGTAACAAATAAATGAATAATAATTAATTGATTAACGGATATTTGTAATATTGCGCGTGTTATATAGAAATTTATTGGTTATTGGTGTGTGTATTTAATTATAATATCAAGTGATATGTAACAAATCTACAAATCAATGGTTAACTGATAATTTTATTTCCTTGCGGTGCAGTAATTACCCAATAATTCCAACAGTTATCATAAACATGTTCAGACTATGTCTGCAATAAAATTGATTGGTAGAATATGAGTGCAATTAAAAACATTCGTTTCAATTCAAACAGGCATTTGTAAAGATCAAGTAAAGGTGCAGTTTCATAATGTGTTAGCATTTCATATAAGGCAATCGCATAAAGTAGAAAACTATTGAACGGTGATCGCCGATCAAAATGCGACGACGCGTTCACACGGTACATGCTCTCACGACAAAACCATTTATAAATATGTACATCAAGACTTATTTAAGCAGCTACAAATCTATAAAGAAATCAACATTTTTAAATCACGCTTATGGTCATATGTACCAAAAGTGTTTTGCTGCCGGGCAAAAAAAAATCGTTACTAAAAAACCCATTCTATAAATATCCGAACATTCAATTAATGATTCTTGAAATGGAACATAAGATCATGATAAATGTTCACTGAATTAAAAAGCAATTATAAGAAATAATAATATGTTATAATTGAAATCCAAAGATACAAATGCAATTGAGATGTAAACGACCTAATAAAATAGCATACTCATTTAATTTTAATATTTCTTATAGCTTGTATAATGTTATAAAAAAATATATAAAATCTCGATAAAATTTACCAGTAAATACATAAAAATTAAATTATAATTCAATTTAAAGAAAAACCAAAACAAAACATATTTATTGCATACCTAAAAGTAGCTTAAATAATTATGTTTTGGACATAATTTTAAAATAGACCTTATAAAATAGTTTTTTGAAATTATCTATTAAAAAGTATTAGATAAATTTTATTTCTGAACAGATGTGCGTTTATGTAATAAAATTCAGAATGTTTTCTACCTATGCAAAGTATGAAAGTTACATGTTTTTATTCGAGCTGTAAGGGACAGATATTCAAGTTATTGGTAATGGCACAACTTTTCATCTAACACCGCATTAATTATGGTAGCTGACTGGCTGTGTAAGTCAATTAAGGCGTGTTAATAAGTATAGAGTTCATGGGCAGTTATAAAACGTTGCATATTTTTAATGAATAGAATTTACTTTTTAATCACTAGAGCAAAACAGTATTTAATTATTACATGTGAATAATTTATAGAAAATAAAAGCACATTGCAAAAACTTCGATTGCAGAAATTCTTTTTTTTTTCAGAAAATGTTTAGGAATGCAACTAAATAAGTTTGACTTATTATTATAAGTAGTTTTATTAAATATATGGTTTTTGGGTTCTTATGTTTTACAATAAACAACTAATTGAAATATGTACTAAATATTCTTACTTCTTTGATCAAAAACACGTTTTAAAAATAAAAAAAGTGAAATTTGAAAAGCACTTAAGAAGATAATAAACAAAGAAAAAGAGGAAAGCAGGAAACTGGTTTAGGAACACCTAAAATGAAAAAAATAGAAAATAAAAATAAACAACAAAAAAGAAGAAAGCACTGTATTATTGGAAAGAAAGTAAAAATGATCAGGAAAGAAAAGATATAAAAAATGACAAAGAATATTTAACACGTAAAATGGAGAAACCTAAAATAAAATGCGATATGAGAGAAACACTAAGGAAGACGATGAACAACAAAAAATAAGAAAGTCCAAAGCGAGTTTAGTACAATTGAAGAAACAAGAATGAAGCGTCTTAAAGCGGATTTCGGAAAATTAGAAATGAAAGAAAAACGTGGGAAGAACAAAAGAGAAGAAAGTTCCAAGCGAGTTCGGATAAATCAGAATTGGAAGAATAAAAAAAAGTACATGGAAATACCAAAATGGATTTACGATAGAATGTAAAAGTTGTTGGTAATCGTTCATGAATAAACAAAATTGAACATAACCCATACATAACCGGAAAAGGATTATCAATCAATAATACTGACAGTTTGTAAAGGGTGGAAGAAAAGTATAGAGAAAATTTCAAAGAAATTCGTTGTTCAAGCTAAGTGGATGATTTGTTGCTAGATAAAGCATCTGGAATGTAAACAAGCTAATTAACGCAATGTGAATTCAGTGCATAATTTAGTAATTTTTAATTATTTAGCCATTTCTAATGTATTTAATAGTCAAAAGGTTGGCAAAGAATGTTGCTGAGAAACTAAATATCTTAGACTCCGCTACCTCTAAAATTTCTCTGGGCCAACTCCTTGTCCTTTAAAACTTCTTCCGAAAGATTTGTTTCCTGTTTTTCCAACTTTACTTTAATAATAAACTGCGATAGGTAATTTCCCCTTTTTTTCTATTTTCTTCCTATAAGGCAGTTATAAACTTTATCGCATAATTTGCATTTTAGTTTGTACATGCCATCAAGCATCTCTTTATAAGTGCATGATCCACCTACAGAATATTCGTCAGTTTCTCCGCATTTCCACATGATCCCAATGCTTCCAAAAGTTTTTTAAGGATACATACTATCAATATCTAACCCGTTACATATTATAGCAAAGAAGATGCTTATTATTTTCTCCATCTTCAAAAAGACTGCTTTTGTAATTTTGATTCTGGTTTCCATTTTGATAACAGGGTAGTACTTTTAGTTCAAGCTTGCAAAATATTTAATTATAATTTTTACCTTTCTTTTTTCCATATATTCTGTTTTACTCTTCTCCCTTTTCAATTTGCCTAATTTTCTTCTTTTTGACTGAATGTTAGGTCAGTTTTTATAAGAATATGGAAAACATCCTTAAACAAGATAATTAAAGCCTAATATTTAAAGTGCTGAAGTATTAACTTAAATATATAATAATAATAATAATAATATAATTTATTCAATACATTGTTGGTATTAACAAACACCTTTTCTTAATTACCAAACAATTTTTTGTTTACAGAGATGAATAATAGGTAAAGTTAAAATTTTTACATGTAAAGATAGTTATTACCAAAACTGTTTCAGATCATATATTTATTATTATTACCCACTTAATTGCTACCATCATAGAGCAAAATTGCTTTTCCAATTGCCTTATTTTCTTCTCCTTTAGTTACCATTTTACCTCCATTTTATTGTAGTAGTAAAAGCAAGAATTCAAGTAATAAAAATTTTAGAAATTGAGATTTTTGTTAAAATGCATTGAGAAATTTTATGATCAAAAAATGTACAAAAAAGTTACATTAAATTTACAACAAATTTGGTTCTTATTGATTTTTATTTAGCTTTTAGAAACCTTTAGTCACAGTCAAGCCAAGCGCTCTCCATATGACGGACAATTTGGTACTACGCAACTACGTATTGTCTTGCAGGTTTTTACGTGAACCCACAAAGGATTCAAAAAATCGAAAGACCAAAATTTATGTGGTGCAGAACAACCGTACAGAAGCCAAGACATCCGGAAAACCATTAATAGACAAAAAAGCAACTTTTTAAAAATCGAATAAGAAGTAGAATCTATGTCGGCACCATGAAAGTTTTACACCAAGGATCAGTATTAGGTCTACACGATATACAGATGTTATTTATCCAAAATCACACAGAAGCAAGCGTTAGGACCTAACATCCAAACATTCAGATATGTACCTTGAGGTTAAGGGATGCAATAAAAGTTATAAGTAGATATTATCACGGACCACATGGTACGTTATCAAGGACAACATCAATTGATTGTAATTTATATAAACACAAAGAGTTAAAGAAGGAGATAAGCAACAAATATTTTAGTTAATTTTATTACCACCCAAAATCAATTTATAAATTGAATGTACAACACATTGTGCCACGTAAATTGAAAAATTATAAAATAGAAAATATGTATTATAAAGAATGTTCGTGTTATTGAAATGTATTGAATACTGCCTAAGGAAGGAGCATAAATAAAGAATAATTTACTTTATTTTATTTATGTGATTACTTTACGAGAGAGTAATAATTAATGGGAATAAAACTAAACGAAGTGTGAGAAATAAACGATAATATATTCATTGGTATTAAATTATCAATATGCGGGATATACAGAAAAGTTAAAATTAACAAGGCTGTTATATATTAAATTATTATCAATTAATCGATCTATAAACTTTGAATACGAAGCTCTCAGTGAACAGAGACAACAATGTGACCGGCTGGCCTTGACTTCAGAATACGTGCCCCTTCGCAAAACCATTTGCACACATTTATCTTGTTCAATAAATATTTTAATAAGCTTTAAAAAAAAAAACAACAAAAAAATTACCCAAAAATCTATATAATCCTGGCATTTCTTGGACACAATGAAGAAGAATTATACAAAACAGATTCTAAGACAAGTCGAGATAATTAAAATTAAAATTTATATTAACTATTTTACATATTCACCGCAGGCTTGTTTAACGGATATAAAGAATGATGATAAATGATACCTTTTAATTTAAATTTATTAACAATAGATACAATATTAATATTTAAGGTGTATTTATAATTTATAAACGTAGAATATTTTGCGACATCTAGTTGAAGGAATGTTTAAAGCAACGGCGATGTTGCTTTGACATGTCGATAAAATAAAAAGTAAAGTATCTTCATTCATTCCAAACAAGCAAACAAGAATTTAAATATATCTGTGCAGAATAAAGAATCTTGTAAAATCTTTTAATAGCCTTGTAGGTGGTCATTAATCGCAACTGAGTGACCTCCACTCCCATCCAAACGACCAATGTATATGAATTGTAACTTATTGTCTGTCTCAAAATCGTCAACATGGTTAATATTAAATATTAAAATTAACCTTTTAAACCAACACTTTGAAATTATAACTTATGTAATTTTTTAACTTGACTATATTTATTTGGCGTGTTAAATAAAAAAAAACTATTAAATGTTAATTTTGCAACTGTTATAAACTTTTAAATGTTTGCAAAATTGTACAATTTTTTGTACGTTTGTTTTAGGATTATTTAAATATAAAAGAAAATTATAATTTTTTTAAACTGCTTAGGAAGTCACATCATCTATCTAAATACAAAAAGTTGAGTTTCAATTCTACAGGACAATGGAAGTTCGTCAGAAGTAAGATGTGTTAAACGTTATTTGATAATGCGGTTTCGATTATCATTAATCTGGAAGATTTTTATTAAATAAGTAAAAACTATAAACGAATTGTAAGGTAACCTCGTCTTTGAAATAATTCAGGAAGTCATCTCGACTCTATAATTATTCAGATTCACTTGCCAATATCAAAAAATGGCGGTGTGGTCACCTCACGACTTCCATTTACTAATTTGAGATGTTTTTTGGGTTAACTATCATATTTAAAGATGTATGTTGGCAATAATAATTCAATTATTGA
>JARJDX010092553.1:0-18491 GCA_030264735.1 Gymnusa sp. GC000175
GGTATAATGATGTTTCGTTAACCTTGTCATAAATTAATACTTAATAACTGAACTTTTCATTTTTAATTTAATTATAATATTCACCATGTTTTGCCGAAACTACTCAATTCAACATTGGTTTTAACAGAAAAAAATAGTTTTATTTTTAATTTTTGGTAAATAAAACTTTAAATAATATTTTTGGTTATGTTTAAATCCACATTAAACATGAAATATTTGTTGAACTTTTATTTATAAAGAGGAGTAAATGCGTGATAAATAAATATATAAAAAACCGTCCCTGTGCCAAAACGTCCTGCGCCAAAAGGTCCCGAGCCAAAACGTCTCTGCGCCAAAACGGCCGCGTCGAACTGGCCGCGCCGAACCGGCCGCGCCAAATGGTCCCATTCCCGCAATAAAAGCATAAAAAGTGCGAAGGGAGTTTGACTGAATAAAATTCCATGTGAACTCTTAAAATTAATACATGAAGATCAGTTAAACGATTGTAGATCTCTTCAATGCGGTATAAGCCGAATAAATACCAAAGAAATAGATAAAATCTACCTTCATAACCATGCCCAAACTGTAGAACCACTAGTCCAATAAATCACACATTTAAAACGTTTCTTAAAATTATTTACAAGAGGTTATATAGTAAACTGAAAAAAGACTTAAATAACACTCAATTCGGCCTCAAGAATGGTCTGGGTATAAGGGAAATACTAGTCAGGTTAACGTATTAAGTTAGATGTCTAGACGTAAACCAGAATATCGCTAAAGTTCGCCATGATACGCTAATAAACGCTATTTTAGGAAGAAAAAAAAAGAGTTTTCGAGATATTTAAAAAAAATAAACTGTTAATTTATCAAATATTTTGGACAAAAGTTTAAAAATGAGTAAAAAACCGGCTTTTTCTTATCTGCGACCCCAAATTAAAACGCGTATGTGTAGTTAATTTTAAAAACTCAATTTTTATAACTTCAAAAACCATAATTTTTCCAAAAGTCATATCTTATTTGTTGTTGAACCAAAACAATTGACAAAATAACATTTTTTTTTTAGTAAAATGTGGTTTTAATCGGATTTTATTACTTTTTAAGACATATCAATTAGCCGAAATTTTGAATATGGAAAAAATAAAAATAATTTCAAATTGTAAAACAAACTTCATTGTTGTAATCTGTACCCTGTTGTTAGGTATAAAACGATATTTCAATTTTAAACTTTAACCAATTAAAAAACACCTCTTTACACAAAAAATTTTAAAAAGTGAAAACTGTCCAATACTGATTTTTCCTAATCAGCAACTTCAAGTTGGAATAAAAACATATTTTCTCTTCTAAAAAATGGAAAACTCTAATTGATGGAAAATTTTCTAAAGGGGTGACAACATAATGGAAATATTTTTAGTTTTTAAATATAGGTATTTTTTTTTGTAATTTAATTATATAAATTCAGGTATTTCATATCTGTATAAAGCATTTGAGTTATTTCATTTATTTATAATTCTATAGAAATTTATTAAACCCTTTCATGCCCCAGTAGTAGTATTTCTGCTGTTTTTTCTTCTACACACAATGCTATGTTTACTGTCGAGCAACTTACAACTCCCTGGAATGGAACTATATACATAATTTGTTCCCAGAGGTACGACTGCGAGCAGTTTTTTCGTAGCTACATGAAACATGATAAATTTGTTATTGCAAATATTATGCTTTGAGTAATATTGTTTATAGATATTTTTTTTAATACGTAATTCAATAATAAAAGCGTGTAGACGTTATTGCATTTTAATATATTTTTTTTTTAATTATGTTATAGTGCAATGTGGTTACAACATTTATTTAAAAATTTTGCATTTTATTTCAAAAATTAATTAATTTTTTATAGTTTTTTATTCCTAAATAATTTTTATTTTTTGTTGTTTTCTATAAAAAGATTTAATTGATTTTACAATTTTTTAGTTAACTTCACTTACCCAGTAAATATACAAGTTTACAATTCATACACCCACTGACCCATTACACTGCGAATTAATAAGTTAATATATTTGTTAGTTATGGTCAAATCTTGTAATCGAATTTTTATCAACTTTCAAATATTCATATACCTTGCTCTTATGCCATTAAAATATTACCATTAATAAACCAACAGAAAAGACACCAAACCAACACAGCACAAAAGACAAAACGACACTTAATTCAACGAAAAGGGAGGAGAAGTGGTAGAATACATCAGAAAACTGAAATCAAACAAAGCACCTGACAACCTACCAAACAAGTTGCTGAAGGTAGGAATTGAAAGCATGGCTAAAGAACTAACCAACCTATGTATTATAATTTTAAAAACAGGAAAAATCTCAGTAGATTGTAAAAACAATAACAAATTATAAAAACGGAAGCAAAAACAACCCAATAATTAACTAAAATTTTCTTAAATAAACTAACAAAAGTAACAAAGACAAGTGAAAAACAATAGAGTTTTAGACAAAACCGATTCACAATTAATGCCGACAAAGCGATAGAATTTGCAAATCCATTATTTATTACATGCTTTATTGATCTAACCAAGACGTTCGATAGAGTCGAAATATGCGACGTGATCAAACATTCAAAAACAGGACATTATTAATGCAATCATCAGAAACAACAAAACTCAAATAAAATCAAAGTGGGAACTCACACAAGAGATACCAACTTCGTCAGAAATATGACAAAAAGATAGTTAAGCCCCGCCATTTTTAATATAATCGTAAACGACATCATAAACGACGTAAAAAGTGTAGAAGCAGGTAAAAGATTAGGTACAAAGGCGTTTAAAATAGTATACCACGCCGACGACGTGGTACTAATGGCAGAAGAAGAAGATCAACTTAAGAGACCACTACTCTAATTTAGGACGGCTAACAAGTACATGGTGATATCAGGAAAAAAATAAAAATACACAGCGATAAGTAAGATTCCCATATGATGCAAACTACAAGCAGCAGGAGGATAGTTCAACAAGTAATGACGTTCCATACAGGGGTGTAGAAATCACCAGTGAAAAGGCTTAATACGGAAGTGCAGAAAGTAGCAAACAAGTAGCCCAAGCATCAGATGCATCCATAAAAGTCATTTGGAAACGCAAGTACATGTCAAATGAAAGCAAAGTCAGAATTTATAAAACAGGCGTCTATCCCCACCTACTCTGTTTAAACAAGGGCAGAAATAATAAAGTAAACAAATATGTAGAAATGTCGAAATGCGCGCGCTACCAAGGATAAATGGAATAACAGTACAGCTAAGATATGACACATTGTGATCAAGAAGAAATATAGGGGAATGGAAACAACATGTTCAGAAAAAAATAGCCAAAGGAACACTTTGATTTAACACAGAAAAACCACAGGAAGACGAATAAAAAGGTGGTAAGACTCGTGAATATCAACATCACAAGGGGAAATCCATCTTAATAGAAAAAAAACAAGAAAAAGGGGATGGGTATTATTACTTTTAAATTTTAATTTAAGCTTTTTAACTTTTATACAATGTGTCCTTGCATTTTTGTAGTAGAACTAAACGTCAAAGTGTGCACAAATTTTATAACTATTATACAACTTGTACTTGTTTATATTCTGAAACTTCTGCAAGTTCCAAAACTTATATTAAGTCAAAAGAAAAGCATCAATAAATGTTTTTGTAAATTACATTTATGTGTAAATATTTTACTTTATAATTTTTCAGTGAGGTAAATGTGCAGACGTAGATGGATCTGTATTTGTAAAACAAAAATTGCGAAGTAATTTAATTTTAAAATGCGTGTTATAATATTATAATGATTATAACGTTGCCAGGAAAATGATTTACAAGCTAAAGTGGTTATATTTAAATTTTGTTCATAAAAAAAACTTGAAGGATAGTTATTTCAAATTAAAGATAGTTGAACATTTTTAATATTGAGCTCTTGAAGGAGAACAAACACTTGAAATTTAATAAAGTTCATGTTTATCCTTAAATTTTCCACTCTGTTTTTAATATTGTTTACTGCAAAGGCCTGTTTGTTACACAATACAAATAAAAAGTTTTTAAGAAGATAGTTTCCTGCGACAATAATAGGATTTGAGTTAAATAAATTACTTGGTACTTTTCTATTTATTAAATTACACTACGGAGTTTACTCACAATTTATTTTAATTTTATATAAAAGATTTTAAAGGGATATAAATGCCCATAATATATTATTGATAAAAAAAAGTTCGTAACACTACATGTAACGTTTTCTTTGAAAAATAAAGCAAAAACATTTAAGTTTGGAGGCAAATTTCTCGAAAACTAAGGCCCCAATTAAAAAACGGTTTTCCAAATTCTACTAGACATGCTTTACTTTACAACATATGCAAAAATAAGTGATTTTGAAAAGTTACCAAATGTATGTATTTTTTAGTTTTTCGTCGCAATTAGAGCAATAATAAAGTAATTTCAAAAATGTTTGGATAGAGTCGTAGCTAATCCTTTTAGTTACAAAACGTCCCTTACAAAATTTCCTTAAATAAATAACAAATAAAGTTTAGCTTCGTTTTCGTAGCAACTAGATAAAGATGGTTTTTGCTTGTTTCTTTAATGCAAAAAAGCTTAATAATTAAGATCTACATCAGGGTATCCCAAAACGGGCTTTGGATATGTCTATTTGGGCAAATATCACGAATTTGTGTATTTTAATTATAAAAGTAATAACCAATATTCTAAAACAGAAATAAATTCAACAAAATTGATTTTTTTAAGCAATTAACTAAAAAATACATAAGAAGAGCTGACGGAAATATTAAAAAGCTAAAAAGCTTATTATCAACTCCAGTAAGGCCACAGTTATGATCATTGATTATCATGCATAACCCATATCAAAGACTGTCATTTAATTTTATATACCTTAGAGTGCGGTGGCAGTGTAGCTAAGCGGTCTAGGCTGCTGAGTGCAAGATCGTGGGTTCGCTCCCCACAGCATGCAAAATATTTATTTCAATATTTAAATGTCCAACAATGCCCCAACTCCCTAACTCGCCTTACCAGCGTTGGGTTTCAAGGCTAAAACCTTCTCTGGTCCGGAGTTAGATAAGAAATCATGTAACTTCAGTGGTTCGGAATCTACGCTAAACTGTAGGTCCACCCGTAATGTAAGTTGCCAGCATTACAGGCAGAGAAGAGGCTATGCGCTAGGAGTGGCGGCCTAAAAAGCTGACAACGACCTTCATGTGCAGGTAACAAACAAAGGTGACTGTACGTGAAATGAAAAAAGGGATTCAAAATTTCTAAAAAAACGTGAAGGAAATTAATAAAACATGGAAAGATATTGCCATATCACTGAACATCAATAACAAGGTTACAAAATAGTGTTCTATCGGTGCACTACACGCACGCTAAATGTCGACGCTTCTTATCGATATTTATGATCATGCATAACCCATATCAAAGACTGTCATTTAATTTGATATACCTTAGAGTGCAGGTAACAAACAAAGGTGAATATTTACGTGAAAGCAGAAAATGATGCAAATTTTTTTCTTCTTCTTAAGAAGCCCTCTTGAATCGAAGGTTAGCGACCATCATGATAATATTAATCTTGTTTTTTGATGCTCTTAACAGTTCATTGGATGTATAGTTGAACCATTCCCTTAAATTTCGCAGCCACGAAATGCGTGTGCGTCCTATGCTGCGGTTTTCTTTCATTTTACCTTGGATTATAAATCGTAGAAATTTATACAGTTGTCCACGCATTATATAACCCAGAAACTTTAATTTTCGACTTTTTATATTTTTTATAGAACCTCGGCGTTGATTATTTTGTCTATCCATGGTTTTCTAAGGATTCTTCTGAATATCCACATTTCTAATGTCTCCATTCGTTAAATTGTGTCAGCATTAAGTGTTGTGGCTTCCTTTCCATATAGTAGTATTATATTTATGTAGCATTTTATCATTTTGATGTTTGTTAAGTTATTAAGTTGTTTATATTGCGCATATGCTGTCACTTTGATACTTGATCCATATCCCCAAGTACTTATATCCAGTTACTTTTTCTATGACTTTATTTGCTATGCTAAGTTATTCGTTATAATTGGGATTTTTTAAGAAGATCATAAAATTTGTTTTTTTTAAGTTCATGTTTAATTCATATTCTTGGCTGACTTCTTGGACTCTTTCGGTTATTCTAGGGAGATCTTGAAGGTTGTCTGTTATTGGAACAGTGTCATCTGAATATCGTATATTATTTATAATTTTGCCGTTGACTTTTATACCTGCTGTTTTATTGTGGGTTGCATCTTCATTATCATTTCAGGGTATAAGTTAAAAATACAGGTGATGGCACACATATCTGTCTTACTCCTCTTTTTATATTTTTGTGTTACGATTTTTGACCTTCTATATTTACACTGGCATTTTAGTTGTAGTATAAGCTTTCTATTATTTGGATGTCTTGTTTGTCTAGTAGCTTAACAGTTTTATTAGGTGCTCGTGACGTACTTTGTTTAATTCTTTCTCATAGTCTACTAAATAGACGTAAACGTCTTCGTTGAAATCTCTGTGTGAGGACATTTAGACTGAAGAGTGCCTCTCTGCATCGATGTCCATTTCGGAAACCAAATTTGCTATCGCCTATTTCTTCTTGTAGCTTTCCGTAAATACTTTTCTGAATATTTTTTAGCAGATATTTTAATGTGTGATACATAAGGCTTATTGTTCTATATTTTTCACTTTTTTTTGGTAGCTGCTCTCTTAGGAATGATGATGAAGGTTGAGCATATTTTTTTTTATGTTTTTTATGCTGTTTAGAAGTTTGGTCATTATTTGTACTTCCTCTAAAAGTTTAAGTATTTCTATTGCCATTTCATCTGAGCCAAATTTTTGCATGGGCGACTTCTTCTTTTGATATCGGTGGGCTTGTGTCTTTGCTTGTATTCATTAATTCGTGCTGCATTTTAGATTGTCTTTCATCTTCAAATATTTGTTTTATGTAGTTGCTCCAGTTTTTGAGTTTGTTTTTAATGTCTATAATTATCTTACCGTTTTAATCTATTACTGCATAACTTTCTGATTAGTATTAGTTTTATTTTCTTGTGGATATTGAAGTAATCACATTTTTTATGAAGTTGTTCTATTTCTGTACATTGCGCTTCCAGCCATTTTCTTTTGCTTTATTTATTTCCCTTCTTATTATTTTCTGCATTTGTTTGTGTTTGTGGATAAGGTGCCTTCTTTTATCCATTAAGACCAATATCTCGCCTGTCATTCACTTTTCCATTTTATTTATTCTTAGTTGTCCGATGTGTTTCTTATTAAATACTTGCATTGTGCTTTAGATATTTTTTCCATTTTTCGTTTGGTTCTTCGGCTTTTTTAATTTCTCTTGCGTTTTCTTTTATGTTATTATTTATTTTTTTCTTAACGTTTCTATTATTTCTTCATTTTAAAGCCCATCCTTGGTTTTGCTTGTTTTAGCTTCTTGAAATTCAGTTGGTGAAATTTACTTGATTGTGGTTAGAGCCCGCATCTAGGTTCGCTTTTATAAATATTATTCCTAACATTTCTAGAGGAACCCAAAAGAATTATATAAAACATGGAAAGTTAGTGCCATAACACTGCACAGCAAGAAAAAACACAGAAGTCTTTCCAGTATTGTTCTACCAGTGCGCAACAAACATGCTAAATGTCCACGCTTTTTATTGAGATACCCACCCTACTTTAATGTGCAGTAGAAGGGACTGATAGTGACTTTTCATATTTTCACACATTACTTTAAAAAGTCTACATTTGGGAGGTAGGATTTTATATCGTTCAACAGTATCATACGCATTTTTCAAAGTTGGAGCCTGCCTTTGAAGAATGCAATAGCTTTTGTTACTTTTTCATGGCTTTTTTTTATTTTAGCAATGGTTTTAACATTGCAACCCATCATTGTCGTTACAATACACAGTTTTCCTACGGTATTTTATTCAGAAGAATTCATCCAAAAAAATAAATATTTTATTCCCTGTTTATTGGGTTGGTAGTGGTCTGCAAAAAAGAAGATTCTCCTAATAAGTTTATAATAAACATAACAAACAAATACTATTAACTGACAAACCGGCGACGCCAGCCGATTCTTTATATTTTAGTGCGAAATCTGAAGCGACTGAAAAGTGTCACTTTCATGTGTCATCTATATACCTGATTGACGTAGCAACAGTGATTTTTGACAAAGGAATGTTGGAGACTAATGTAACAGCGTTTTTATTAAGCAAGCATATCAATTGTCATTTGTACAAGGTCTTCACTAACTCGAGATACACGTAACTTAGTAGATAAGAAACCTTTAGTACTTTCATTATTGGTTTTACACGTTTTATCATGGTCTCTGTGGAGCCAAAATTTTGTTGCACTTCCCTTAAAAAAAATCGTTCGATTTATCGTTTAACCCTTGAAATGACGCCGCAGTTTTGCCGGAAACATGGAACTATTGGTCAACACATTTCCGCGAATCACGAGTGGCCGACCATAACTTGTAGCCAATTTCAATTCTGCTTTCTGTTTCATATTCTTTTAATTTTATTTTTATTTTTATTTTCTGAAGCGGTGTGTGTTCTTGAGGACATAAGCGCTCCGCGGAGCATATGTTGGTAACCACTGAATATAATTTTTAAATTACCAATTAATACTAAGCGTTGGTTGGTACTCTATAAGTGAATTAATTGGAAATATTGTATGTGAAAATGTACAATTGAATATAATTCAACGCATGCGTGTCGAGAATTGAACTAAAATGCATGTACATACAATGTATGTGCAATGCATAATAATGTATATGGCACCAAAATTTTAGATTCATGTAGCAAAACAAACTACTTATGCTGTCTGTGCACATGTGTGCTGTACGCTTTAAACTAAAATTAATATTGAACAGCGCACACATGCGAAAAAAAAAAAAATTTGCAAAAAAATATGTGTGGATTGTGCCATTATATTTTGCACGTACGCAAACAAACACATAAAAATGTAAGACGACAGTCAATAAGTAAGAAAAACTATCTTGGCTTTATTAAATTGAATTATAGTTTTTTTTTTGTATTAATAAATATTGTTTACTGAAGCGTGCAAGATTTATTTTTTTAAGGTATAACTTAAGTAACAATAAGTGACAAAAGCCATTTATTGGAGATGCAATATATTAAAGCTCAAAAGTACGACAAAGGAGAAAATAATAATTCTATTGTGCCTCCACACGCAAGCAAGCTAAAATAATTTTATTAATAATACTTTTAAATAAATCCTTAATTAAAAAACGCACGAAAATCTCTAAAACAGTCATCAACTTACTTATCACCGCAAATTAATTAATTTTCACTTGTGGCTTGCGCACGCGTTCATTTTATACATATTTTTTTGTGTCATAATATTCTTCATAAAATGAATTAATTTTAAATGATTTTTAAGGGACGAAATTCAGTGCGAGGCTTCGTTTTTTTGTGTTTGGCTAGTTTTTATATAGCAAGATGTTCTTTAGAAAATGGTTGTGAACAATTATAATAGAATACAGTAAAAACATAAGATTCCTTTATTCCCCAGCAACAGATTTAAATATTCATGGAAGTTCTTGCATTTATTAATAGTCAGTCTATTGTCTTGTCATCGTGCGTTTCTTTACTTTGGGAGAATAAAATGTTTTATGGACTGTGATGTGTTTGCAACACATTATGTGTTATTTGCCATACATAAAATGTTGGTTTTGCATAGATTGTGATAAAGATGAAAGGTTAATAATTTTCCATACGTGGGGTTGAAAAGAGGGATTGCGATTATTGTTTTGGGAGAGTTGGGTTTTCACATATATTTGTGTGTGGATAAAGTTTTGAAAAATTGATGTGAAAAATATGAAAATTAGTTTATAGAAAATTGGTTTGTTTCCAAGTATGTTTGATTCATATTTTTGAGAATGAGGAGTCCCAACTATAAACTATAAGAAACCATAGATTTTGCATGAACAAGTTTTTATTACAAGGCATTTGGGATATAAATACAAAGGCTTATTCGAAGTGAGGGATCGTGAATTTTGTATTCACCCTGGGGAAGACAATGTAATATATAAAGTTAAAGATATCTGTTGCTTGTGCGGCCTCCGCTCAGTTACTCCACGTTATTTCAACTCACATACATGTTCTTGACATTTGGAATTAAAACTAAATAATCCACGATAAGGGGGCAGAAGATGGGGAATTGGCATGCACTGACGCAATGTCCGCCCATAACCAGACAATGCCTTGGGCTGCACATTTTTAAAAGTGTCTAATTAGAGAATGAAACAAATTTTTAATCCTAATAGTTAATAACTATTATAACAAATAAGTCTATGTATGTGTAACTCTATGTAGGATGATTTGAAAAACAATCTAAAAACATCTCATAAAATTATATTGAATGAATGAAACTGAATTATATTAAAAGTTAGCCGAAATAAAAAATTATCTAGCTTGCTACAACACTTTTCAAGTTATCGAATGATATCTTGTGACTAAATGTTGTATGTATGTAAATGTATATAAAAACCACACAGAACTCAAGAAAGCTCTAATTTTTGAAAAATAGTGGTAAAAGATATAAACGTAAAAGATATAAATAAATATGGCGATTCGAAAGGAACTCAAAAATGCTATAATTTTAAAATACAGAGTTAAAAAAGATAAAAATAATCCAGATATGTAAAACAATCAACGAAGTTTCAGTTTTGTAAAAATGGTAATAAATCCAAAAGTTATTCAAGAAAGAAGCAATTTTGTTAATCCTATATAACAATTTTTAGATTATATCACAAAATGTCACCAAAGAAGTTATTTTTTTCAGTAAGTTTTTTTAAACAAAATTTTACTTTAGTAAAATTTTTCTTTTTGTTGTTGTTTTAAAGAATAACAAAGGAGTGCATTTAAATTGGCAAATACTTGGGCATAGGATCTACAAAATTTTAAATCCGCCCCTGTTGGTAAGCTGTCGTAAACCGCAGTAAAAAGACGCTTCGCGTATCCTAGTTTTCTCTTCTGGCCCTGTACTGAGTGGCGACTGACGGAGACGAGATCTAGTGGATTGGTACAGAAATGGGGATTGGGGGATAGGAATAGGGATAGGGATAGACCCAGGTGTAGCATGTCCGCGCGATTGAGCAATATATCAGAATTCATCCCCTAGATATAAGGTGCACGTCTGAAATTTATTACAATCTTTCTATTTGAAATATCCTGGATCATAAGATATGATTTGACAATAGTGTATTTTTGAGTTGTGTGCTGTGCTTGCTCCATTATTTTTAATAATGTGTAGGCAACAAATATGCCACATAAAGGTTGTTTTTGTAAATGTTTATGCGAAAAGAAGTGGAGTGAAACCCAGTCTTTGTGTATATTGCACATATATGTATATATGGGGTGCGGCTTAAAATGGGTTGTCGCCTTGATTTATTTAGCAGTTCTGTAAGATGCATGGCTGAAAAGCAACAGGGTGTAATATCACCCCCCATCAAACAATTCCCTATTCATTCCAGGTCTGCTATAATATTACAAATGATTATTGCATTATTGTATGAACTGAAATTGAAATTGATATCCTGGACTCGTGTTAGTTTTTTTAAAACAATTTTTTCATATTATGAAAGTGTATGGCAAAGTAAACATTTTGTGCTATCGAGTAACTAATGACCTAAATATCTGAACATACTGCACTCGCGATAATACAAATAAGTTAGAAACAAGCGTCTTCTGTTTCAATATCGCACTATTGACTTGTGTATTGATATATCTATGGATGGAAGAATAGAAATGTTTTTAAATGCGGCGGCGGCTGGGGCTGGAGGCGGCGTCGCTTAATTTGTTGCTGCTGTTTCATTTTACTCTTCCGATCGACTTTGTTCTTAGCAGTATGACATTCTTTGGCGCGATATTAAAATTTTATCAAAACAGATTTGTCGACGAGGAAAAGCGCTAAGATATTAAGAAAATAAATAAAAACGAGCGCGCGTTGGTTTTAGATGTCGTTTTTAGAAAACATTCAAAACGTTTGTATTTAAAATGTGTAGACAGTAATAGGATGGAAGTAGTTATCTTGTTTTCTTTCGCGTTACGCGTTTTCAATCCAATTTGGCTCATGGCGTTAAAACCTAACAAAAACCAGCAAGGGTAAGCCTCGCTTAATCGCAATAACATAAGAAGTAAATCCTTAAAATCAACTTTTCCTGCTCTGGTGCATCTCTGTCAAACTCTTGCCCAAACAAAACTTTACTGATGGTTAGTTTATTTAAATTACACTCATTTCAAGGCTCGTTATTTCTGCCACAAAAGTTTTCATTCTTGGACTCTGAAATGAATTGTTGTAGTTTGGAGTTGCGTCACACCAGTTCAACGAGTTAATTAGATATATTAATCACTTTTTATTAGCCCTCCCCGGGAGTGTAATGCTGCGGAGTGCTTCCAGATTTCATCTCCGGCGAGTTGTAATTATGGAAGCACTGACGACGCCGTTTGCTGAACGTCTTACCGCGCGTCGTGACGCTTTTAAACGTTACAACTTAAACCGCCGCCAAAAACGCGCGCTTATTCTCGGACGCTTTTAACTCCTATTTGTTCACCTAACTGCGTAATCATTGTAACTGGTGTTCACATCTACACAGACATTTTATTACCCTTTTAAACTGCTTCTTACCTAACCATAAATCAAAAACCAACCACCAACCCACTTCCATCCAACAGCCACCGACTACCCGAGGCGCAAACTTTTAATAGAAATATTACAATTAATAAGTGAGGAATTTTCGCGATCTACTCTATAAAATATGCCAGCCGTAAGATTTCTCATTTTAATAAAGGATAATACCCACATAAAGAACGTTTAATACTTGTGGAGAAGATTTAGCTAACATTAAGCTACAAAAGTAACTAACCTTATACGAAAATAATAAATCTAATTTAAAACTCCTATAATATAATTACATAAAATTAACTAATAAATATATCGTCGACAAAGTTAGATATAGCCAAAAATTAGGTTGTTTAAATAAAATTTTCCGCTATAAAATAAATACATTTATGTCTTTTTATATTCAACATATTTTTCTTTATCTAGAAATACCTAAAACCGCCTTACTGGAAATGTCAATCTTTGGTCTAATTTTCTAACCAAAATGTTTCTTTATCAGGCAGTCTTAAACGAAAAGGAACCAAAATTTATTAGCTGGAATTTTCAAAAATATAAATTTGGAAAAATATTATTATTATTATTTAAATGCAAATTTCTACGTTAAAAACAAATGCACTTAGGGTAATTTGTGTGTAATCACCTTGCTGAAATTAGGCTAAATATCTTCAAAGTAGGATGTTGCAAAAAAAACTTCTAAAGAAAATTTGTATAATTTTTAAATGAATTTCATAGGTCTTAGTTGCCTAAAAACAGTTTACATTTGTCTAATTTTATAGTCAAAATTTTTTTCTATCAGCAGTTCAAAAACAAGTTATATAGTCTTGCTGCTTTGAATATCGACAAAACAATACATTGTCAAAAACATAATTTTAAATATAAATATGTAAGTTATTCAAGTGCAGTTTGCTTAGTTATAAATGCATTAAAAAATGGTCATAAAGGTCATTTTATAGTCAAAATGTTATTTTTATCATTCAGTAAAAAATATCTAAAATGAAGTTGCTAATAGCTCTGTAGAACTTATTAAGTTAGCTCATTTTTTAGCTTTTAAAAACCAAAAACTAATTAGAATTAAAATAAGATATGTTGAAAAAATTGTAAAAATCAAAAAAAAATTTGTATCCCTCCAGCATATGTTTAACTATTTTTTTAAGAAGCTTAATAAATATTCATCAAAAACTAATTTTATTTGGTTTAGTTTACAATTTAAAAAATTATAAAAATTTCCATTTTTTACTAAAGACAATGTGTCTTTCCATAATTTTTCAACCAAATTTAGACCTGAGAAGCACCCGTAGTTAACTCATTTTGTAACTAAGAAAATGTGCATTAGGAGTCCTAAACCTAATAAGTATTTTATAAGATATATTAAAAAAATGTAAAAATTTACATATTATAAAAAAAACGAAATTTAGTCCGAAACTGCTCATCAAGTTAACTCATTTTGTGCTTTAAGTCTTTAAAAACAAATTTTCATTTAAACTGGTATTTACAAATTATGGTAAAAAAAATTTTTATTTTAAAAAATAAAACTATTTGTTTGTGTCTCCCATATTTCCCAGCCGAAATTGGCGCTGAAGAGCTTATCATTTTGTAGCTAAGAAAATGTGCTTCAGGAGTCCAAATATTATTTTTAACTTAAATTAGTATTTTACAAGATAAACTTTTTAACAAAAAAAAGTGTCTTTTCTCTTATTTCCTAACCAAATTTAGCTGTAAGTAAGCTTAAGGCTGTACAAACAAAATCAGTATTTTGCAGGATATGCTAAAAATCTGTAAAAATTTTATTTTTGAAACAAAAAGAGGTGTGCCTCTCCCTTATATTCTAACCAAATTAAGCCCTTAGGAGCTTATAAAGTTAACTCATTGTGTTGCTAAGAAAAAGTGCTATAAGACTCCAAATTTTAATTTAAATTTGTGTTTTACAAGGCAAGTTGCAAAAACTGTGATTTTTTTTTATTTTTAACATTTTTTCAGCCTCTCTCTTCTTTTTTACCTATTTTTTTTAAAGAAGCTTCACAAGTAAGCTCATTTTGTATTTTAAAAAGGCAACAAAAACAAATTTTATAAAAAGTAGTTTATAAAAATGTTGAAAAAAATGTAAAAATTTAAATTTTTTAACAAAAAAGTGACTCCCTTATTTCACAACCAAATGTAGGCCTAAAAGTTCACCAAGTTAGCGTATTTTGTGACTAATTTATATGCTTTAAGATTGTGAAAACAAATTTTGATCTATTTTAGTATTTTACAAGTCTCTAAGTAACTAAACGAATTTAAATATGAGAGTGGAAAAAGGTAGAAAATAAAATTTTGAAAACATAAGGAAAAGTACATATTATTTATTAAATAATTAATGTTCATGATTTGATTAAAAATGAAGCTTTTTGTTAATCTTTAAATTTGGGAGAACAATTTTACATTAATGTAAAGTAATGTAATAAAATCTAAACTTGTCTTAAACGATATAATTGGTGATTAATAAATCTCATCCCAAAACAATTACAATTATTCAAATCAAATGGGATAATCACACGCAATACCCTGAAGAACAAAAAAAGCGTAGGAGAGTTTGTGAATTATCAGAATTGACAATATTATAATTAAAAGATAATTTAAAAGGGAACCAAACCATATGTGAGCTCGAACAGAGGCAATCTGAATACAATTATAGAGCAATCAGTGACCCTCCATATCCCTGTCCCTATCCCTATCCTAGTCCCTGTTCCATTCCCGCTCCCTTCTGTAATTGTGTCGGTCTCCCGTTAGGAAGTGACCATGGAATGGGATAATTCACCTTCATATACATCACACAATGCCTTTCACTACATGTAAAACATTTTAGACACTCTAGATTTTAATTCGCACCGTATTTTAAATTGCCTGCTGGATATTAAAATGAAATATGTGCATTGCAGTGTACTCTGTTTCAGTCATTCTCTTATATTTCTACAATTTTACAGCCCCATGTTAAATTTACAAGGAAAAGGTTATCTACTTACACGAATTCTTTGCCCCGCAAGGAGAACATCGCGAATATTTATTTTACCTGAAAAAAAAGAGAAAAATTATTACACGGCGAGTAATAAATGGTGGTATCAATACAGAAATTGTTGGTTAGTCCTATGTAAACATAATGCCCATGGCAAACTGTCCACCTGACCAACAAGGACAAACATCCTTGCTTATCTTGCGGATAAATATTTGAACATGAGCTTTGCTTTAGTTATCTTAACGTTTGTTTTCAGCTATTGATTTCATTGAAAGTATATAATAATATTCTCCAAAGTACACATCTAGGATTATCTTGTACATATAATAGTAAGGAATCACAGTTAACCGACAAATATTGTTTTATTAAATTTCCACCTAGCGTACGAGAGATAAATTTATAAAGTGGAGAATGCAGAAGTGATGAGAATGTTTAAGCTCTTGGTTCCGTCTTATAGACTTGATTTACTAAGCTGTAATCCTTAATAAGTCCAGGAAGAACAAGATTGGATTACTAGTAAGAAGCGAAAAGAAAAAGTACTGCTTAAGACAGCCTCTAAAGTTTGTAATGAAAAAATTAAGATTGATTTTGATATGAAATGAAACAAATAGACAAGTGATAGTTGAACGCTGGTATTGTGGATGCAATGAAGACCCTGGTCCTGGTTGGTTGCTCGTTCCGCCCTTAACGTGTAGTTCTAAATGGGTCCGACAAGATCTAGCAGTAAGTTTAGATAATCGCGACACCCGCATGGACGAATACAATGGAAGGACGCCAAATCCACGTTTATTAATGATCTACAGTCCGCAAAAACTTGCAAGAGTTACTAATAAATAACATAATATGGACGCTTCATTTTTGTTTTGAGAACTTTTTGATTGTTTATGTATGATTGAAATGGTTCTTAGAATGACTAGTCAGCAAAACCCATAAATGAAACACAAAAAGTTAACTTTTAATTTCAAATTATATTACATGTTAGCAATTTAAATAATCCTAACGTTCCCCCCCTTTGTAAACATGCGCTGTAAAAGTCCTTGCATGCATGATCATCCCCCTCTTGTTAAGAAAAAGATACCCTACGGAAATAAATGTGTATGGACTACAATTTAAAATCCCATTGCAATCCAGTAAACATTACAGGGTGTACTCTATATTTTACTACTTTTTATTGTCCACTTATCTTAATAATTTTGGTAACTGCTTTATTTCGAAAATTGGACGGGGATATAAAAACTACCTTATATGGTTTCGACAACGTGCGTTGTCATCTTCAGGATCCGTATTTTAAAAAAATATTCATACTTACAATCTTATAATTAACAATTTTTTAAATTTTACCTTATCAGCATTATTTACTTTTACATTTCTTTAAAATAATTAGACATAAAAATTAACAAAAATTTGGATATAAATGTAAAATACAAGTTATTTTTTAAGATAACTATAGGAAATGTAAATAATTGAAGCCTGTTTCGGAAGTTAATTTAAAAAGTTGATAATTGGATCTTTAATGTATTTAAAGCAAAATTTAATGTTGTAAAAAGGTACTTAAAAATAATTTAAAATCGTAAAAATTCACGTCTTAACTATGAAAATTAGAACAAATTATTGTTTAGTTCATTTGAAAAATGACAACAATTGAAGCCCGATTTAGTAGACGACTTTATGGGTTAAAAATTAGACATTAAATGCATTTGAAGTAAAATTTAATGCTTTTAAAACTATAGCAGTATATTTTAAAAAATGTTAAAATTAATGTTAAAATATTAAAAAATACAAAGTACAAATTGTTTTATTATTTTATTAAAAAAATGTCAAAAATTTATTTCTACTTTGGTAGATAAGTTAATGGGTTAAAAATTGGACGATAAATGCTTTTAAGGTAGAATTTAAAGCTTTTTGGAATTATCAGGAAATATTTAAAAAAATGTAAAAATTGAACTTAAAATTTTGAAATTTTTTTTTCTAGTTATTTCAAAAAAAAATTAATAATTAAAGCCTAAATTGGTGGATGCATTTAAGGGTTGAAAATTAAACATTAGGTGTCTATAATTGATTTAGAAAATAATTTTAAGAGTTAAAAATTGGGGATTAAATAAATTTATTGCTCTTTGAAATTTTTAGATTATTTTGAAAAAAAAAAAATTAAAATTGGCGTGAAAATATTGAAAAATAACATAAACCAGTTTTCATAAACATTAATAAAAAAAAACAAATAAAGCCTAATTTGGTGGGTGAAGAGTTGAAAATTGAAAATTTAATAGATTTGAAGCAGAATTTAATGATCTTCAACTGGAAGAATTTTAATTTTTATATTTAGGATACTTTTATTTCGTAGTATTTATTTTTAGTAAATCGAGCAAATGTGATGTGCTTTATGCATTATTGTGTATTTTATGCAGCGAGACAAATCCTTTCATGTATCGGACAGGATCCAACCCCGGGCCGGTAACAGCCTACCTCTGTTCTATGATATTGTACTTTATAACATTTAAAAAAATGCAATTATTTTAAATTTATAGGTATTTAAATAAGTACAATTTTAATATGCATAAATATGCATTAAGACAGACATGAAAAATATTTTAATTTAGCCAAGTTATAGTATAGAAATAGTCTATAGAAAGTAGTAATAGTATATATTACGATACGATATTAGCTACGATAAGTAATCGATATTGTAATAAAATGAATAATCTGCAAAATATGTGCAATTTAATTTAGAATTTAGACTTTCGCGACTGAGGTCGATGTAAGTTTTCTTACTTTCGGGTTTAAGTCGCGTATGTTTATTGGTTGTTGCCAACGTTTCGCTCGCCATTGCAGGGAG
>JARJDX010092570.1:0-14935 GCA_030264735.1 Gymnusa sp. GC000175
TAATATTTAGATGTTTTAATTAATATTTTAGTAAAATTAAACATTTTATATTTACAAATAATAAAGTTTAATATAATATATTTTTTGTCGTTAAGATGAAATCAAGTTATTTAATTTTTTTTCTATTTATTTGTTATTTCTTATTTAATTCACGATTATAGATTAGGTTTCCTCATTCTTATTTAATTACACATTTTTTTCTACCTTTGTCTATATTAATTTTCTTTTCTATGCTCTGCCAAGCCAAAATATACACGATTTTATAATTTTTAGCACTTTTGTCTGCGATTGTACCTCCCAAACATCCTTAAATAAATTTTGGGAAATAATTAAAATTTTGTAACTTTTTCTTAAATAATCTATCTTTCATGTTTATTTTATTTTTAAATGAAATCTAATGCATAACCTGATTAAACAAAAAAAATTTAATATTATTATTAAGTCAGCAAATAATTTATACAAGCTAAACTAAATTAGCAAATAAACCATCGCGGTAATACTACATAAATATTTAGGAACATGAATATGAGATTTATGAATTATTATTACGTGAAAAATTAATTTGTGAATACATATATTTTGCATTAAAATAATTTATTATTCGATTAGTTTTTATAAATTTGTGCACTGGCGTGTGGGAATGGATTTTAAAATGTATTATGCAACAAATGTGCGAATGAAGAGTAGCCATAAATTTTATAAGGTTTCAAGGATAGATCCGCAGAGAGCAAACGTTAAAAGGACTATAAGAAATTTACAAAAATTACATTACATCCCAGTAAAGTAGTTCTTTGGGGACCAAAGTGGAAGAAATGTGTATCTAAGAATATCCAAGTTGTTATAAAAGCCAGCCAAACGTTAACACTTTTTACATAAAATTTTCTCGTCAAGTACCTAATTTTCAAAAAGTCTGCAGCAAACAACCCTAATTTCCAAAAAGTCGTACACTAAAATCCCAGTGGAATTTTTTATTGTTCATGTATTAAATAGGTAAAAAAAATACCGACCCTATATATTTATATTTTTATAAGAACAACATTTTATTTCCTATTTTTAAAGAAATATTATTTTTGCAGTATTTTATTTGTAACATTTATTAATAAAAGTTGTAACAAAAAATATAACAAAAAACATATTACGTATATATTTTCATAAAAATAATTCGATATTTCATCTCAAATTATAGCTTTAATCTTACACGACTGATCAATTCTGCGATATATACATAGCCTACCTATAATATAAGATCCAATCAGATGGATAGATGGCGAAAGCAATATGTCGTCTTTTATTAAATCGATCGATTTTAGATTGTAAAATAATAATGTTAATTGCTTCCCAATTGTACTTATCTTAGTTCAAGTATTTCCTATTATAAGCAGCAACCAGTTATGTTTTTTTTTATTTTGCTTAATCTTCTAGATCATTGCAATATTAAGAAATTTATCGTTTACTATTATATACCATCATGCTCAAATGTAAGAGATTAGAATAAAAAACTTGAAAATATTTTTTAATTTTTATTAATAATACTGAAAAAGAGTCTAAAAAAAGAGAATTGCATTCTTGCTTAAACAGAGACCAAATAAATTTGACAAAATGAAACAAAACCACGAAAAGGAAAATGACCCACCCCCCTGTAATAAGTAATGTAGCCAATTATCAGGAGATTAAAAATTGACTTCAAAGTAAAATATAGTTTATGAATAAACATTAGCTTAAAATAAATGTCAATAGTGTCAAAGTCAAAGATTTGAATAGAATATTGTGAATAAACTATCTCTTATGGAAATCCTGGAAACCCCTATAAGGTGCGTTTCCAGGTTGCAGTTGGCAGAAAGCTTGATAAGGTTTGCTTGTAGGGTAAAAATCAAATAAAATAGCTCCCTCGAAACAACACAACATTAATGAGCCAAGACTATCAACCTACTTAAAGTTGTAAAAACTTGGATATGCTCACAGAACCAATCAATTAGCCTCGAAAAATGGACGGATGACAACTACAGCGACTAACGGGAGCAAACGGAAGAAAAAATTATGGATCTAATCTGAATTGTGACCTGGAATATCATGTCCTCGTCAACGAGGGATCAAGAAAACGTACAAAAGCTAGAGAAAAATAAAAAATATGCTATATTAGAACACAAGAAGAAAAGCAATGGGAAGCTACAAATAAGAAACTATTATTATTACTATTACCCTGTGTTGGAGTCGACTTATTAACGGTTTTTCGTGTAGACGTCTTCAAAGTTTCAACTTTGAACCTAAATAACTCGAAAACTAAAAGTCGGATCGAAAAAATTACAATTGCGCCAACTTACATTTCAATTTTCTACAAAAAAATCTCAACCTTCTCCGGTCATGTACAGGGGTCAAAAAAGGCAAAACTATATTCTCACATACTGTGGGAAGCCAAAAAAAAAGAACAAAATCTGGAGTGGGACTATTACTAGAAAAGAGACTCAAAGGTAACGTCAAATTGGAAGATTGCAAAAATGACCGTATCCTACATTCTAGAAGGATTTACAAAACATAATCAGTACATTACCAGTGGGAGAAAAAATCTTTATACTGGGTGATCTTAACTAAAGGGTATAACAAAGGTAACAAAACCAGGAATTACGCAAAGATTTAACGAAGACGCGGCAAATGAAAAGGAAGATCGTCTAATAGCTCTGTGTGCTGCAAACTCACTAAGGATCAAAAATATCTTCTTCGGCCATGATGAAATACAAATACACATGGCAGAACACCAGAAACAGTCAGTGATCGACTATATAATAACTATATAATAACCAACAGGGCAATTCACCAAAACCAGATCTTGGACGTGCGTACACTAAACTCGGCGAACATAAAAAACGTAGAATGCAACCTTAGAATAAAACCTCAACAAAAATTAAATACGAAGTACGTAACAAACTTCAACGTCAAATCACTTGCGGATAAAAGAAAATTGTATGAAGTTAGACAAGCTTCGAAGTTAGTTACAAGTCCAAATAAACAAAACTCCATAATTGAAGAACAATAGAAGACTTTTAAACAAAACATCGTGGATGCTGCGAATGAGACCATGTGTCGACGAAAATCCGACATCAACTGCAATAATAATATACCATGGTTCACACCAGAAGCAAAAGTGGGCAAAGTACATTAAGTAGCGCTCTAAATCGAACGCAGTTATAAGAAGAATACAGCTGGGATACTGGAATAAGTTCTCAACAGATATAAAACACGATCTGTATGACGCGCAAAAGAAACGTGGGCAATACTGAGAAGATACAAGACTGATATCAAGAACACTGTTCAAATAATTAAAATTGTAATGGAAGAGTAAGTTAAATACTACGCAGCCCTATATAAAAAGGACAACAATACTAAATCGACTCTGCGATGATAAGAAATAGAGAAAAACGCAATAGAAGACATAGATAGCACTATCTCAAATAAGATGATAAAATATGGAGGAGCTGAACTGGTCACACAAATGGCACGGTTCTTTCAAAATATAATTACTAATGGAAGAATACCAGGAGGACTAGCATAACGACACTAATTAAAACAAGGGAAAAGAAATAACCTAAAAATCTACAGATACATAATCCTTTTATATACTGTACTAAAGGCATTCACGTCGCTATTTCTGGGAATTCTAAGGAAGGAAATGCTTTATAGCTATCACCAAAGAAGAGGGGTAAAAAAAGACAAATTAATAAAACTTGTAATAGAAATGAAAAACATGGAAACACACGACTATAAGTTGGTTTCTATTTTATTTAATTATGAATAAGATCATAAAAAGCCTACCTAAAAACATACTCTACAAAATGAGATTCCTTCCACCACCACCTCAGAAGCAGACGAGACCTTTTTTTTTGCAATAAACTAATATATTTGTTATGCACAGTGCAGATTTACATGAAGAAGAAAAAGAATTATCTTCAATAATGAATGAAGCCAATTAACAATACCTATAAAAGTAAAGAGAAATTATGAAAAAAATGCTACAAGAGATTATAACAGAAGGAAGTAAAATGGGACTAAAATTAAACAAAGAAAAAACAAAAATTATGAGATTTGGAAAACAGTTTGAAAACAAAACGGTCAAAGTAGGAGAATACGCTTTTATAACTAATGGCGAGGAGAGGGAAACCGTAATAAAGAAAAAAATAATAATAGCGAACAAAGCTTTTTATTCCAATAAAAAGCTACTAAGAAACAAACACCTGGGAAAAGAACGAAATTGAAAATTTATGAGACTCTAATAAGATCTATACTAATGTACTCAGCAGAAACAATGACAATAACAAAGAAACAAGAAGACAATATGAGAATATTTGAAAGAAAAATTTTAAGAACAATATTAGGACCGATAAAAATAAATGAAAACGAACACAGAATAAGAATGAACCATGAGCTGCTACAAGAAATAGATGGAGAAGACATAGTCAAAAAAATTAAGCAACCACGAGCAAAATGGCTGGGACATGTATGGAGGTCTGGATCAAACTCGACAATATTAACAATATTAGAATGGGAGCCGGGTGGTAAAAGAAAACGAGGTAGACGAAGATCAAAGTGTCTGCAAGAGGTAATTCAAACAGAGCTGGGATCAATAACTGGAAAGACAAAACATAAACCGTACACTGTGGAGAAGTGCATGCAAGAAAATATGCTAAGAGGAAATGGAGACTGATCTACTCCAAAAATAGAATCTAGAAAGCTTTAAAAATATGAAAGTAAACAAAAAAGGTCAATAACATTCATAGTCAGAAATCTACCCCAAACATGCGACACAGCAGAAATTAAAGCCGGATTGTAACCAAAAGGATCTAAGATATTATTATTAGAAAATAAATTTAAAAGAAATCAAAAAAAGTAACTAATATAGATTTACTAAAGTGCCAGTAATAATAATGTACAAGATCGGGAAATTAATTCCCGTATGTGGAAAAACACCAAACCGAACGAAAACTAGTATGTGTAAAATGTGTATGAATTCATCTGACAGCGGAATACGAACAGCGAAATATAGAAAAATGCATCAACGAAATCTGTTTACTGTTCTTAAACTCATATAACAATCTATAGGGGATATCTAAAAACTAAATAATTTCAAAAAAATAGATTAGCAAAAACAAAAGAAGGGGCATCAAAGCCAAAAATACACACATCCGGAACCACCAGAGAGACATCTAAATAAACTAAATATCCACAACAACATAACCCAAAGGAAAACACATCAATGCAGCAGATGATGCATCACATGATGCAATGATGAATCAATTTGGGGAAAGGTTAAAACGCTTAGAAGCCAGAGGGTCAGGGCCAATCCCAAAAAGAAAATAATAGACAAAAAATCTAAAAATAGTGACAAGGAACACTAATGGCATTTTAGACAATAAATATTAACTGTTTGTAGGTGTCTGTAATGCAAAAGCATAAATTGGGGACAAAAGTTAGCCATTACTAAAGGAAAAGATCGTATTTATTATTTAACACGAAAGCAAACATAGAGATAAAATAGCAGTCTTGTCAGATTTCTTCATTTCAATGAAAACCTCACTTATATTCCTAAATATATAGGAAAATTTAAACCTCAGTTCTAATGCTGTTACCTTAACACTCAGCGAAAAAATAATTAAAACGACAACTAGAATGACTCTTATAATTAAAACTAAAGACTGACAAAGTTTTCGCATAGACCTTCAGAAAGAAATTGACCTTAAAGTAAAATTAAAGATTATAGAAGAACTAAACACCGAAACAGAAAAATTCACCAGATTTAAACAAACATCCGCTTTTAATAACACCAAAGAGATAGCATATCACAACAGGAATCAAAAACTTAGTTAAAATAAGAAACCTAGTCGAAAAGAAAAGACCAGCGAGACCAAAGTGACAACAAGCACGACACCCAGTCGATAAGACTACCCTCAACAATAAAAAATAAAAAATATAAAAAAAAGGTAAAATTGTTCTTAACAAATCCTACAGCTAAAAAAGAAACTGATTGCTCACTTTAACAAGCCACAAAACAAATAAAAAAGCCGATAAAGGTAATTCCTCCAATAAAAGAAGGTTAACGAAGCTGAAAAAGAACAAATATAAAGCAGATTTATTTTCCAAACACTCAGAGGAAGTCTTTATATCAAACGTTGTACAATAAATAATAATAAACTTAAAGAATCCAAAATTTCCAAAACCAACAAAATAACTCTGGTCATTCCAGAAGAGGTGGAGGAAGTAATCAAGTTCAGCCTTAACTCTAAAATGCAACATTTAGACTTAAATTTGCTTCCGCTAGCTGAAAGGTGGCCAACGTTTAAATGAGCTCCAAGACAGAGAAAACACCTTACGAAGTGGAATCGTACAGACCAATTACACCGTTGCTAGTAATTTTAAAAGTATTCGAAAAAGTTTTATTCAGAAGATTAAAAATAATTACACCGAATGTTAAACTGATACCTGACCATTAATTTGGCCTTAGGCAAAGACATTTGACAATAGACCAAATAAATTTAATTTCAGAAGTAAATTAAAAAGCCCTAGATGAGAAACATATCTATTCGGTATTATTCTTTGACGTCGCAAATGTCTTTGTTAATATGTGGAATGAAGGACGTCGATTTTATAGGATCTGGAACTGTATTAGTATTTTTATTTCTTGGGTGATTTTTTTTCCGCTTACTGGAAAGTCGAGTGAAAAATACAACATTTTAGTAGTAGCAGTAATTATTTGAAATAAATAATCTTTTCCTATATTTTTACTTCTGACCAAATTTCTTTTGTTTATCTATTTATTTTTATTTTTGCAGTGTTTTAACGATCATGCTCTTAGCTATTTTTCTTCTATGCCCATTATTACGCTACTGACTTATCTACGTGTGAGTATACAATTTTAATAATACTGCCAACATAGATTAAAACTTGAATTACAGCTTTAAGTGGATTCGGAACCACGACAATTAAATGATTTTACCTTTAATTCACAAAAAAGAAGGTCTTAAGCCATAAACCCACAATCTTATTTATTTATCTTATGAGTTTATGACATATACAACAGATTTATAAAAAGAAAAGAAATAAAAGTGAGAGGTTACACGTTGCACACTGTAGGCCGGTACATATTTGTACCCGTATATTGTTCATTGTTCTTGGATGGAACGGTAATGTAGGAAAATTCTTCTCTTATCGCTCCGAAATACCCTCCTTTTCTTGCTTTGTGGTGAAATATGCATTATATCAGCACAACTTTCATGACTGGTCCTAATTCTGTTAGCTGTCTTCGAGATATGCCGGTGAAGATCAAATCTACCAAGCTTCTAGTTTATAGGCATATTGGTGTCATTTTCGGGAGCGGTGGACCTGAACAATTCTTCTCCCATTTTTGTTTCATTTCAAATTTGCCTCGAGTAAGTTCTTTTGCAGTACTGATTACCGTCAGGCAAAATTTTAGTCTGTACGCCGACGCTTGGTAAATGTTCTCATGAATGAGTAATTCTTGTACTTAATGCATCCAGCAATAGTGCGAAGTACGCTGTTTGGCTGAAAGTTCAATTTTCAGACGTGTCTGCTATTTAGCCATACTGTGGCGCCATATTTGCCGGGGTATGTACTATCGTGTGAGTAAATGCCTCATGTGCTGCTACCATATTCTTTGGTATTCGGAATTTGGCTGTGGTATTGTGTAGGTGTTGTTTGTACGTTTTGTCCAATGTAATGCCCAGGTACTTTAAGTTGGGATTATGCTTGAGTCGGCTACCTTCAATATAGATATCCAGTTGTTGATTTGCAACTTCATTATTTAGGTGGTAGCACTTTTACTCAGTTTTATTTGGGTTGGTAATTACTCCCTATTTTTATAGTTGACCCTATAGTTGAAGGTTGTTTCTGGCATATATACAAGTTATTTCTCTTAAATACAAGTAAAAATTAATTGGTGGTGTAAGATTATGGGTAGAGTAGCAACTTATTTCAACACGTTACTACCAGACACGTTATTGATTTAAATTCTATAATTTATATGATTAGGCGTATTCTTGAAGAAAGACTACCGTACTAAAATAATTATAAATATTTTATCATTTTACAATTAAACTTCTGTTCCAAAACCTAGCAAATTAAGTTTTACTGAATATTTTATGCTGTTGAAATCATATTGCAGAGTTATAAATTATTGTAAAATTTAATGTGAACTCCACCAAATAAATGTGCAAGACCAAGTTAATTTTATATATAATATAACATCTGAGTACTGTTTTTATCAATGTCACATCAGAAATCTCAAAACATTTCAATAAATGATAGACTGGTGAAACATGAATACAAATTTAATCAATCAATACGCCATTGTTGCCGAATAAAATAAAAGATTATAGACTTTCGCCTCTTACTTTTATTTGTTATGAAGTTTTCTCTGTTTAGATCAGTTATACCCAAGTAATAATTTTAAAATATCCAACCCGAGAATGATTTTGCGCTTGTAAAAATAGCTTTATTTTTCAATTCAAATTCTTGCTATTATGCGAAGCAAGTTGAATAAAAGATTTTAAGTGCCTATTATGTTTTACATACGTTTGTGCAGTTATACATTGATAGAATAATCTTAAAACTTTAACTTAAAAATAAGTGATAGTTTTCATTTGGTAATATATTTTGCTACTTTAATATGGTATAAAACTTCCTATCTTAGTGAAAAAATGGAGATGTCGACACCACACGAGTATCATTTACGAATTTGGGATATATTTTTAATAGAAACATCCATAGTTCGTTAGTTGTCAGCAAATTAGATTTGCAATAATTCCAATGGTGACATACCATACCGATACATAACCATATTTCATTAATTGTCAGCTGATTATATTGATTGGAACTTCATGAGAACAAAATCACCGCGTAAATATTCGTTTTCGACTCAATTATTCAGAAAAAGTTATTTTCAAAGTAGTGTCTGTATATCTGCCTGTCTGTCTGTGTCCTTTCCACAACTTAGACGGCTTAACTCATCAACCTAAAAATTTCTATTTACGCTTCTCATAAAAATTGGGAGGTCCCAGTGACCATGGGCTGCAATGTATCAACCGGAGGTGATAATTTATTGGTTTAATTTTTGGTTTTTTTGCAAATTCTTTTTAAAACTATCAAGATTCAGAAAAAAAAACATACAAGTACAAATGTGTGAAGAATTAATTTTGTTTGTAACAATAATTGTTTTTATCGTTTTTTTTTTAATTTAACATTTTAAGAACTTTTCGTTGTTCGTTACTAAGCAAGTTGGTAAAATTAAATTATTCCCATCAAGTTTCAGAGATACTGTCAATATAATCAGCTGTCAATTAATGAAATATGGTTATATATCAATCTTAAATGTCTTAAATCACTATTGGAACTATTGTTAACAAACATTATAACAAAATGAAGTTGCAGAGACATACTGCCAACCTAATTAGCTAATAATTAATAAAATATACTTATGCTTTCATAAAAAGTAACAAATATGTCTTAAATTTGTAAATGAAAGTCTGATGGTAACCATACCATCATTTTTTTATACAATTTCAGTGTTAATACTAATTGATAAACACAAACAACATTATAAAGTTCTAAAATATACCCTATGCAAACTACTAAAAGCGAAACTAGAAGAATTTACCAAAAATAAAGATTCTCCCCCAAATGTGCAAAAATATCTTATAAAGGAACACAATCACAATTTATAATTATCAGGGCATACAATACCAGGATTGGTAGGTTAGTATTAGTAAATAAACTGAAGAAGATGCTAGATTTCAAGCAACATATCCTGATAATCTGTTCTGCATAACCCAGCTTCAGCAGAAACATTAAAAAGTAGCAGCAATTTGAAGTTTTATAAAAATATAAAATAAAAAACAAAGTGTAAGAGAGTTTTGCAGGAGTTAAAGGAATAATTATGCTAACATACCTAATAAATGCAGCTCTCGGACTAAAACGTTTTCCAACGGCATGAATAGTGTCTGAAATAATAATGCTGCAAAGTAAGGCAAATCTACCCCCCCTCTTGTTAAGTAATATCGGCCAATATTTCTGCTGCCATTAATATTAAAAATTGTCAAAAAGCCGTTTAGTAAAATTACTAAAACCAATAATAGAAAGCTAGCGACATACCACAATGGGAAAACGTGGCAACTGGCACATTCGTGGATGACACCGCAGCACTCGTAGTAGAGTCAAATGTAGAAGGAACTTTTTACTGGCTTCAACAGGTAAGTTACCTTTTTAGTAATTGGACTAAAAACTGGAAGATCAAGTTAAATAAACACAAGTCAACAAAGAGAACCGTAAAATTCCTACCAATAAGTCTAAATAAAAACATAGTTTTTCGAGTAAACAAATAAAATTACCTAAAAAGAAAAGAAATCAACTAGAACAACAATTATATTGGCTATTGCATACGAAATTACAACTTTCAATACAAAATGCATGGATGCACCATATTCGGCGGTACTGTACACCAAGCCTATTGCCAAGCCTGGTATCACATAGTTTTTGGACTATATTTTTTTAAAGTTTAAATTTTTGCAACAAATTTAGTTGTGTTGCTTGTAGGTCAGGGTCCTTTTAAAATATATTAATTGCTAGCTGTGTGTAAGTTATAATGATTTGATAGTATTCAAAGTATTTTTGAACAAAAAGTTTAATACAGTCACCACTTGATCATTTCTAGCTGTTAAATTTTGGATATGTATAAATTTAATAAAATATTGGTCAGGACCGACCCTTGAGGTTGGCCAGTTTTAAATTTCTTCCGCTTGTTGATTAGTTCGCTGTTAATGACTTTAAAAAATTTTTATTTAGCATATTGCTATAAAATCTTCATAGTGTTTTACATAGAAAAAGTTTCGAAATGCATAAATCAAATTGACGAAATCTACCGAATCTATAAATTCGGCGGATGTAATGACGCTTCTCATAGCAACTATAAAGGTTAGTGTCCACTTGTAACATACTCTCGAGAGAAAGTCTCGAGATTGGTCTTAGGATGTTGTCCATTTGAGATCACTTTAGATCTCGAGAGAGTGATTGGAGACTCACAATCTCGTGACTACAAGAATTCTGTGTCGACTTGAGACTGTGAGTACAGAGAAAGAGTAGATTATGGATATTTCGTTGTATCTCATTGCCGTCGCATTTATTAAATTTGTCGCAAATTCTTCAAAGATAGTAAGTTTTTTTTTCAAGATTCCAGTAAAATATATGCTTGACATTTTTAAATACTCGTGCTTCTTATAAAAGGAGATTTACTTGAAAACCTCCTTTATATAATATAAATTATTCCACAGATTGCATACAAACACAAATATATTACAAATATATGAAAAGTACAATACAATAATTGAGCAATATGAGAACAAGTCAAATCAAAATAAATATGTATATACACACAAAAGAAGAGAAAAAATCACATTATTTAGTTGTGCTCAGCTATGTTAACTTTTAAAACACTAAAGTCATAATCATAAACCATTTATTGTGGAATTTTCATTTAATTTTATTGTTTTTGCACGGTGTAGAAGCAATTGTTAAGAATAAAGTTTTTTAGCGTTAGTTTGAATTTTGTTTTATTGTAGGTTATTATCTGAGGTAGCAGTTAATTCAGAATTTTTATGACCATGTATTCGGGGCCTCTTTTAAATCTCTGTAGTTTGTGATGGGGAATAGATAATTAAGAACAGTTTCTGGTTTTCATATTGGAATGGAAATTACAATCATAGTTTGTAGTTTCTTTTACCAAAAATTCCCAATGCGTATACATACACAGAGGATAGTGGCATTATATTAGGTTTTTTAAAGAGAGATCTGCATGGTGTTCTATAATTCTTATTGCATATACATTTTACAATTCTCTTTTGCATTTTAAAAAGTTTCTCGCTATGTAGGGAATTGCCCCAAACTATTATGCCGAATGTACGTAAGCAAAGTAGTAAGTTCTAAGAGTATCAATACTAACTTTGTTTCTTATGTTTTCAGATTAAATGATTGTCAATGATAAGTTCAAGAAATTTTTATTTATGAGTTTAGACAATAGAAGTATTACTAAGTTTTACAAGTACACTATGGTGTTGAAGAGATCGGGAACAGTATACTAGGAGAGTTTTCTCTTTATTTAGAATTAATCGCTTAACAAAGCACCATTGTTGTATAGATGAGGTAGCGAAGAATGCAATATTTGAATAAAAATGTAGATAATAAGCTGAAAGTAGAGCAATAGGCCTGTAATTAATTATGTCATATTTTTCACTTTTCTTAAAAATAGAAATTACCTTGGCTATTTTTACCTTATCAGACAAGATTCCAGTTACGAATGATTCATTAATAATGTTGCATAGCGGGAAGCAGATAATATCGGGAACATTTTAATAAATGGCATGGTACTTCATCGGTACCAGTAGATGTTACAGGTGTAGATTAGTCTAAAAACTAAAAATTCATCTGTGGGCATTACGAACATGTTCTCAGTAGCTTCTTTATTACAAATTTGGAAATCCGGAGGTTGGAAAGACGAATCTGGGTTGGTACTCGTTATAAAATTTTTGCTGAATTACTCTGAAAGTGCACTTGGATATTTTATTAAATCATTTTTAGTTTTATTTTTAGGATTTAATTAAGATTTTGTCTTCTGCTTCGCTATCAATAATATTCCATATGGTCTCACTTTTGTTATCTGATGTTATAATTAAGTTATCATAATACACTCGTTTGGTATTTGAGAGTTTTTTAGCATGTTTTTTATATTTTTCCTTAAGTGTAAAACTATTGGTATAATATATTAATTTGTGCAGATTTCAGATTTTTTGAAATTTGTTTTATGTGCTGATATATCCATGGACACTTCATTTTTTAATAGATTTGTATGTAACTTTATTTTAAAGGAATAGCTATGTTAAAATAATGTATAAAGGTGTTTAAAAAAAATTATATTTATCATCTACTGTTAAAGAGTTAAAAACATTTTTCCAAGATTCTTTAAATAAAAGGAGTTTTAAATATGAAATATTTTCGTCTTTAAACTTTCACTTTAAAGAGTATTTTTATGAGTAATAACTGATGTAGTATTAATAATTAATTGCTAAGTAGCAATTCAGCTTTACGATCAGAAAAATTGTTATCGATTATAGATCATTTATTAGAGTCGCTATTAAAAGTTCAGAATATATAGTCTATTCTACTTTTTTTAATAATAAAATATTTAATAGTGACTTGCTTCTTTTATTTGCAGTTGCAAAGTCTACATTATCAGTCCCTCTCGATACCGTTTACGTTCTCAACACTTTACAAGCTTATTCTTTAAAGATTGTACAACCATTGCTTATTGACTTATGTAGTCAGATTGTAAATTTTTATAGAAGATAAAAAAAATTTTAAATAAACAAAAAAAGCAGTAAATATAAAATTTAAATAAATTAACATTGTGAGGTTGTCATTGGTAAGTCGAGTCTCGATACTGCTCTCAAAACTATTGTGTCTCAAGTAAACATCGAGCCGCATGCGGCCCGGGGACCGCGGATTAGCTATCCCTGCTCTAGATCATGATTTACCGGATTTAGTACATCGATCACTTTTTCTTTCCTCTTAATTACCTTTTACTTGGTAGGTCTTTTGCCACTACTAGTGTTTTACGATTTTGTAGTGAGATCACCGGTCATTCGATAGAATTTATGTAATAGCCTTTACATTCGATCTTTTTTTTTTGTTTTTATATCAGTGTCGTCTGCATAGCTTAATAGTAAATATTTCTTATATCCTGTATGCATAAGCCGCAATGCCGTGTTTGTACTTTATTTTTTAAATTTACCGTAGCAAATTCTCGTCCTGTTGCCCGAACGTCGACTCTTTGTGATGTGTTTTATCCAAATTTATATATGGGGGGTCCCATTTTAATCTTAACAGAGTTACTAAGGAAATAGAATGACAAAATGGTTTGGATAAAAGTTTGGGGGTTTAAAGGGGGCATTCGATTTTGTAAAATATTGTCCACCCCCTACCCATAGAAGGCAGGAAGGAGCTCAACTTAACTGAAATCCTAAATACGAATTCCCATTTTTTATTTTAAATGCAGATTTTACGGTTAAAAATACATAACTATTTATTTGTAATAATCGTAAGTGGCGCTGTAATTGCAGGAAAAAAATTTCGCAAGAATTGCTTTTCCTGCGATTACGGCGCCATGTACGATTATAACAATAATACAACACACTAAAAATAGAAATATTTCATATAATACATATATTTTGTAAAATCATATCTTTTTTCATGGGCCGCAAAATTATACACGCCGGGCCGCGGGTTGGCCACTTCTGCTCTATATAAATCATGGTTTATCAGATTTTAGATCATCAACCACTTTTGCTTTCCTCTCGTTTTTAGTTGGTAGGTCTTTTGCCACTACCACTGGTTTACTATTTTGTAGTGGGATCACCGGTCATTCGATTTTATATCTGTGTCGCCTGCATAGCTTAGTAGTAAATATTTTTTATATTTTGCATACATGACCTGTTTTAGTTTTTTATTATTTTGTTCCTTTTATTGTAATTTTAAATACATATTTTATTATACCGGGTGGATACCTAATCCCGGCCCACGCCAACTCGGTTATTTTTTAACTAATTTCAAAGTTATATATCAAATTTAATAGTACAATAGTACTCACTGCTCTACATTCCCATGTCATGTAATTTTTTGTAACATAACTATATGCGCATAACGATAGATATTTGTTTAATTTTAACGGTCAACCCCCATTTTTACTTTCATTTACAAAGTAAATTAAGGTATAGTAATCGCGACAATTTTCAAAATCGAGATTTTTGCGGAAATATCCGTTTTCGACCTCCCTCATTCAGAAAAAGTTGATTTCGAAGTGGTGTCTGTGTGTGTGTGTGTGTGTGTG
>JARJDX010092596.1:0-10796 GCA_030264735.1 Gymnusa sp. GC000175
AAAATGTCTTCATTGAGAGATTTCGAAATTTTTATCAAATTACATTTTAGCTTACTACAGACACAAAAATCGTGCTAGTAACTTGAAAATTGTGTAAGATAATCTTTATTAAACAGATAATAACATGTTAAAAAAATAAGATATATTCGCCAATTGGTTTCAAAATTATTAAAGAAAATTTGGAAAATGTCTTGATTGAGAGTTTTCGAAATTGCTAGTAATTTGAAAATTGCGTAAGGTAATCCTTATTTAACAGAGAATAACTTGTAAAAAAATTGTGAAAATTCGTAAATTAGTTTCAAAATTATTGAAAAAATTTAAAAAATGTCTTCATTGAGAGATTTCGAAATTTTTATCAAGTTACATTTTAGATGACACAAAAATCGTGCCAATTACTTGAAAATTGCGTGAGTTAATCCTGATTTAACAGAGAATAACCTGTTGAACAAATTGGGAAAATTTGATAATTAGTTTCAAAATTATTAAAAAAATTTAAAAAAATGTCAATGTCAATATTTTGTGGACCAGTTACTAATGATTCGCGGACCGGCGGCGGTCCGCGGACCACCACTTTGAGAAGCACTGCTCTAGAAAATTGCACTCGTCTTTCTAGACGTCTGGACTTTTAAATTATTTTACATCCATTATCCATGTCCATTTGTAAACGTAGGTCTTTCCTATTTGTCTTCACCGGTCACGATTTGTGCAGTTGTCATCTATGCCACTTCTGTTGTTTGTTTTGGGTCTTCGTACCATCCCGTCGAAAATAATCTTCTACCCCGTTTATGCTCGTATGTTTCCACTTTTTGGGTCACTTCTCACAACATATCCTGCATAACACCATTTGAGTGATGATGTTCATTTTTCTATGTCCCTTACTTTTGTGGTAGCTCTAAATTTTTCATTGCGATATCGGTATTTTCGGATTATCCCTATCATCGCTCATTTCATCCTCTCTGGTCAACTTTTAAAACAAACGAATTGTATTTTGTATTGTTCCAGCCTTCAGATCATGTTAAAACTGGCAATATGCATTATTCGAACATTTTTTGTTCCTGAGATTATGTAATACTTTTCCAAATGCTTTTCAGCCTAATCGGATTCTCTTTTTTATTTTGTGTTTTTAGTTATTTATTCCCAAACTTATATTCAGTCCAAAGTAAAGTACACTACTAGAGTAAGTAAAGTACACTACTAGAGCTAAGCGATTACAATTCAAATAGTTTTAGAAAATGCAGGCTTTGTTTTGAAGAAACTTAATATATTTTATGAAATAAAAGTTTATATACGTTTTAAACGTGCTTTTTGGTATACTATGATTTAAATTTAGGATAATTAAGTTTTAAAAGGTTTATGGAACACCTTTTATATTAAAAAAATGCATATGCATACTTAATTATCAAAATGAGAGTTGTAGATAGAACAGGTTCAATTAATCATATAGTAATCAGTTTTATTTTTTTACACGTAATAACTTTCAAAAAAATTAATAAACAAAGTAGATTCGCTTATACAAGGCCTGGCGAACAAAATAAATTCCAATTTTTATGACCTAATTTTTTGTTTTATTTTGAATTTGATTTAAAAAACTTAATTCACAAATAACATAAAATGATTTAGAATTTAGACTTTCGCGACTGAAGTCGATGTAAGTTTTCTTACTTTCGGGTTTAAGTCGCGTATTTTTATTGGTTGTTACCAACGTTTCGCTCACCATTGCAGGGAGCATTCTCTGCCAAAAGCTGATTAATGCTTATTCAGAGGAGTAATTTCTCAGCAGAGCTTCAGCAGTTTCATTTATATGTTCAACAGAAAACGTAAAAACAAGCTTGTCGTGCTGAAATTTACGAAATAATTTTAGAAAACAATATTGTAAGTGCCTTTCTAAATGTAGACATTGCCAATCGTATATTTTTACAATAAAAGTAATTAATTGCTCAGCTGAGCATTCATATTCACGGTTGAAATTTATTTAAAATCTTGGAGAGAACTATGCAACAAAAAAGGCTGGATGCCTTATCTCTATTATGTATAGAAGCCGATCTGTTACGTAAAATTGATTTGAGGATTTGATCAAAGACTTTACAAGAAAAATTAAGACAAAATTATTAAACTCTAAATAAAATGGAGGCATAAAGAAATAAATATTATTTTCCCTCCTACTGTAAGTTTTGTTTAATTTAGAAATTTATAAATAAAATTTTATATTTTGAATTACAAATGTTGGGGGCACCAATTTTTTTTTAGAGCTTTAGCCTTTAAGGATCCTAATCCGATCCTGAACTTGTCAGAAATGAAATGAACTTTAATTTCTTAAATCAGGACAATCTTGTATATGCATTAAATTGGAAGTAAGTTGGAAAAAGTTGAATTTTTTATAAACGCATTAGGTGTAGACCTCAATAAGTTTGATAAATGATAAAGGCGTTGACAATGTCTTTGTTGATAAAATATAACCTACATTTTTGATTTATTAATATATTTTCAGTAAGGTTATTTAATTTTTTTTAATAATTGTAAATTATTATGTGCTAGTTAAACAAATTATATGCACAATCGACTTGCAGTGGATCGTGATGATTATTACAATATATTATTGTAAATATGTTGTGTGATGTAAAGAAAATAAGATAAAAATTAATGATAAAAATAACTGCTTTGATTTATGTTACAATAAATGATAAAACATTGACTTAAGTAAATCGTTTCTTTACCTAAATAATTGACAATATAGTGTGAAAATTAATATAGATATCAGCATCGATGAAATGAAACTGTATTAAAAAAGGTATGCGTAAAATAGGAAACACGTTTTAAAATTGAAAAATTCCATATTTTAGTTGTAATTAAACTTCACAAGGTCGTGTACATATCACCATCAGAAATTATGTATTGTTCAAAACAAGCAATATTTTTATGTTCCGTGTTGATTGATAAAATCCATATTAGAACAAATTTTATGCAACAGCTTAAATACAATTTATAGTACAATTAAAACTGAACTTTTGTTTTAAAATCAAATAATTTAAACGTGAAGTTTATTAAATCACCTTATTGACAAAGCGTATATAAGAGACAATTACAGAAATCCTATCATCTGATCAAATCTTTATAATTAAACCAATTACTGTGATAATTAGTATTTCCGTTTGCTCGTTAACATGATCCGCTTTTATAATCGGAAATTTAATTGAAGAAAATCTACAAAGTATAATGAGTATCCGTCCTTCTCACAACGATTTCATTGGTTGTGTAAAATATCTAAAAATACATAAAAAATATTTCTTTTTAAATGAGAGAAGGGACGTGATTTGATTTTTTTTGTGGTTGAAAAGTCAACTACTGATCCTTTATTTTCAGAAAATTTTCTTACCCTACCAAGTAAAGGTGTGCTAAATGAGAATTTTGTACTATTTTTTAAATGTTTATAAACACTGTAGTTATTATTATCTTCACGCAACCTTTATTGTCCACCGCTGGATATAGGCCTCCCTTAACAGCTTCCACACTTCACGGATTTGTACATAGATAAAGATTTCAAAAGACTATTTATGATAGTCAATCTTTTTGACCATAGTCAAAGATTTTAAAAAAATGAGAGCTACTTGATTATAGCTAAAGGTATCAAAAGTTTTTGGTGGTAATCCAAAATTTAAAAAAAATGAAAGTTTTTCATCGTAGTTATAGGTTTTAAAGACTAAAAGCTATTTTTTCATGGTTAAAGGTATCCAAAGAGTATCAGCTATACAACGATCAATGGATTTTTGTGTTCACGTCATCAATAAGGCGCACCCAAATCACAAAATCCTGACGTATGATTCAGCGGCATTAATCTAGCAATATAAACAAGTCAACAATAAAATTTTATTCATCACTAAGATATTTCCAAAATTCTGGCCACGTTTTAAAAAAAGTTTTATTTGTTTTAGAATGTTACATAAATATTTGTTTTGGCGTTATTATAGGTCAAAAACCAATGTGGTTTACTGTGATTTATCAACGCTAAAACATACCAATTATTGATTTAAAATTGACTAAGGAGTTTAAAAGATATTTAAGAAAAATCTGCCAAGTATTAATTTTTATAAAAAATGTTAGTTTCAATTAACAAAAAAAAATCTTTTCAATACGCGTTCGAAAGTTTGCTATTGGCCCAAAATGTGTAATTTTCACCTATCTTGTACAAAAATGTTGAGCCAATTAGTTTTTTGATTAAAGATAAAATTACTAAGATATTTCCAAAATTCTGGCCACATTTTGAGAAGAATATTTTAGGATATTACATATATACTTGTTTTGGCGTTATTATAAGTCAAAAATAAATGCGGTTTACTGCGATTTATAGCCAGTTAAATTACCTCCAACATACCAATTTATAATTTAAAATCGGTTAAGGAGTTTAAAAGATAAAAGCAAAAATCTGCCAAATATAAATTTTTATAAAAATTAGTAGATTCAATTAACGAAAATTTTTTCAATATGCGTTCGAAAATTTGCTATTAGGCCCAAATATGTAATTTTCACTTATCTTATATCAAAATGTATGCTAAAAATGATGAGCCAATTATTTTTTTGATTAAAGATTAAATTACTAAGATATTTTAAAAAATCTGGCCACATTTTAAATTAAATTAAATTTTTTTAGGATGTTATATAAATATTCGTTTTTGCGTTATAACGAGTTAAAAAACAAATGCGATGTGCAGGGATTTATAGCCAAATAAATTACCTGCAACATACTAATATGTGATTTAAAATTAGTTAATCAATTCAAAACATATAAACAAAAATCTGCCAAATATTAATTTTTAAAAAAATTGGTAGATTCAATTAACGAAAATATCTTTTCAATACTCGTTCGAAAATTTTCTATTGGGCCAAAATATGTTATTTTTGCCAATCTTATATAAAACTGTGTGCTTAAAATGATGAGCCAATTAGTTTTGTGAAAAAAGATTTAATTACCAAGATATTTCCAAAATCTTAGGATGTTCGTTTAAGTCAAAAACAAATGCTGTTTGCAGGGATATATAGCCAAATAAATTATCTACAAGTTACCAATTTGTGATTAAAATCTGTTAAGGAATTTAAATGATATATGCAAAAATATGCCCAACATTTCATTTTTATAAAAAAAAATAGTAAATTCAATTAATAAAACATCTTTTCAATACGCGTTCGAAAATTTGCCATTGGGCCAAAATATGTCATTTTTACCCATCTTATATAAAAACGTGTGCTAAAAGTAATGTGCCAATTAGTTTTTTAATTAAAGATTTAATTACTACGATATTTTCAAAATTCTGGCCATATTTTAAAAATAGCTTTATTTTATACAATTTTACATAAATATTGGTTTTGGCGTTATTATAAGTCAAAAACAAATACACTTTGAAGGGGTTTATAGCCAAATAAATTACTTACAACATACCAATTTGTGATTAAAATCTGTTAAGGAATTCAAATGATATAAACAAAAATATGCCTAACATTTCATTTTTATAAAAAATAGTAAATTCAATTAATAAAACATCTTTTCAATACGCGTTCGAAAATTTGCTATTAAGCTAAAGTATGTCATTTTTACCCATATTGTATAAAAACGTGTGCTAAAGTTAATGTGCCAATTAGTTTTTTAATTAAAATTTTAATTACTCTGATATTTTCCAAATTCTGGCCACATTTTTAAAATAGCTTTATATTATGGGATGTTACATAAATATTAGTTTTGGCGTTATTATAAGTTAAAAACAAATACACTTTGCAGGGATTTATAGCCAAATATATTACCTACAACATATCAATTTATGATTAAAATCTGTTAAGGAATTCAAATGATATAAACAAAAATATGCCTAACATTTCATTTTTATAAAAAAAATAGTAAATTCAATGAATAAAACATCTTTTCAAAACGCGTTCGAAAATTTGCCATTGGGCCAAAATATGTCATTTTTACCCATCTTGTATAAAAACGTGTGCTAAAAATAATGTGCCAATTAGTTTTTTTAATTAAAGCTTTAATTACTACGATATTTCCATAATTCTGGCCACATTTTAAAAATAGCTTTATTTTATACGATTTTACATAAATATTCGTTTTGGCATTATTATAAGTTAAAAAAATATACACTTTGGAAGGATTTATAGCCAAATATATTACCTACAACATATCAATTTGTAATTAAAATCTGTTAAGGAATTCAAATGATATAAGCAAAAATATGCCTAACATTTTGTTTTTATAAAAAAATAGTAAATTCAATTAATAAAACGTCTTTTCAATACGCGTTCAAAAATTTGCTTTTGAGCCAAAATATGTCATTTTTACCTATCTTGTATAAAAACGTGTGTTAAAATTAATGTGCCAATTAGTTTTTTAACTTAAGCTTTAATTACTACGATATTTCCAAAATTCTGGCCACATTTTAAAAATAGCTTTATTTTATACGATGTTACATAAATATTCGTTTTGGCGTTATTATAAGTCAAAAAAATATACACTTTGGAAGGATTTATAGCCAAATATATTACCTACAACATATCAATTTGTAATTAAAATCTGTTAGGGAATTTAAATGATATATACAAAAATATGCCTAACATTTCATTTTTATAAATAAAAATTCAATTAATAAAACATCTTTTCAATACGCGTTCGAAAATTTGCTATTGAGCCAAAATATGTCATTTTTACCCATATTGTATAAAAACATGTGCTTAAAATAATGTGCCAATTAGTTTTTTAATTAAAGCTTTAATTTCTAAGATATTTTCTAAATTATGGCCACATTTATTTTATAGGATGTTACATAAATATTCGTTTTGGCGTTATTATAAGTCAAAAACAAATACACTTTGCAGGGATTTATAGCCAAATATATTACCTACAACATATCAATTTGTGATTAAAATCTGTTAAGGAATTCAAATGATATAAGCAAAAATATGCCTAACTTTTGGTTTTTGTCAAAAACAAATACACTTTGCAGGGATTTATAGCCAAATGAATTAACCTACCACATATTTAAATGAGATTTAAAATCGGTTAAAGGATTCGAAGGATATGAGCATTTCTTTAATTTAAAGAATCTTTTACTACTTGTTCGAAAATTTACTATCGGGCCAAAACATGTAATTATTATCCATCTTATTTAAAAATGTGTACCAAAAATTTTGTAGCAATTACTTTATTGATTAAACATTTAATTACTAAAATATTTTCAAAATTCTAGCCACTTAAAAAAAAAGTTACTTAAATATTCGTTTTCGTGTTAATTTAATTCAGGAACAAATGCGGATTTTTTAATCAGTTCCTATTAGGTATCTAGCTTAGGTAGTTAGTGCGTGCCGAAAAACGATGGTGTTACGCAAATTTGCTCTGAATAAGGATTTTATTACATATTTTTAAACAATTAAAATCTATTATTGAACATCATACTCTGCAATTGTTGTGTATAATTTACATTTCCGAATAATATAAACTTCATCCTGTATAAGTTACATATATTTTCAAGGATATTTCTGGAAAATTCATTTCGTGCTATATTTTAACCGCAATGCAAATTATTAAAATACATATAAAAATAAATAAGTATTAATAAAGTATTAAAATCAACAATTTTATACAGGGTCAATCAAAATTATTTTATTTATTTTATTTTTTTAATGTTTATTATCATAATAAAATGTCTTTATTTTAATCTAGGCTAAATCCACGCCTAATTATTTTCCAACTAGCCTGCAGTTAAATACAGTAATATCTACATTTATACGAGTAATTAGTTTTTAACAAGGATGCTCTATGTGTCTACGTCATTACAGGTGGGCCTACAGTTTAGCGTGGATTTTGAACCACTGGAGTTACATGATTTCTCATCTAACTTCGGACCAGAAAAGGTTTTTAGCCATGAAACCCCACGCTGGCAAAGCGGGTTGGGGACTTGGGCAGCATAAATATTTTGCGTGCTGTGGGGCGCGAACCCACTATCTTGCACTCAGCAGCCAGATGCCTAGACTGCTGAGCTATACTTGCCAGCATTACAGGCAGAGAAAAGGCTATGCGCCATCAGTGGCGTCGTAAAAAGGCTGACTACACAGGCTCTACGTCTGCCTATGTTCCTTTTCCTTTTACTTTTCCTTGCATAATGAGTCTCAGTAGATCATATTTGGTACCTCTCATAATATCTCCAAAGTTTGCATTTCTTAATAATGGCTAGTTTTAGGTATTTATCTTCTTATAGGTAAAACGCTTCAATTTTGTCGTCATCCTTATCAGACGTTAAGGCGTATGCTTGCATCTTATTAATTTTTTCAACATTGGTTTTTCAAGTCTACGTCAACAATTTGGCCCGCCTGGGCATGTCGCCATTTTTATTCTCCTCCCTGGCATTCTTAATACCCTCTGGTCATTTAGAATCGGTCGTGGACTGAAGGTAATTTCTTTGGCTTCTTCTTTCATCATATTGATTTTACTAGGGAAGTTTGACTCTAGTGGTTTTCAGTTGCCTTCCGAAAGGAGCGGCTAAAGTAAGGGTAGGTGTTATGTAGACAGAAACTTGAGGTTGCCTCTTGGTCTCCCACTAGTAAAAGGTGTGGGATGATCAGTAAAGTGGACCTGTATTCCACCGAGATCATAGAATAGCTCTACTCTCTAGCTTTACTTTGATCTACAAAATCAACTAAAAATATTGTAGTATTAAATTGCATCCACAATTTTTAAATTTTTTAGTAAAAGTTTGACACTACTCTAGTGGTGATACAAATTACATCATAATTATCGTTACTTTTCGCAATTTTTAGTGGCGCTGATGGGAACATCAACGGCTGAAAATTTTTGAGCTTTTGTGAGTTTAAGGTAGTGAGATTGGACAATTTTTGTTATTTAATATTTTTTGAATTTATTATACGGGTAAATAACTGTGTCATGAGTAATATAACAAAATTTTTCCAGATCTTACTCAAAGTGGCGTCAAGATTATTGAATTTGTTCTTAGAGTTTCTTTTTATCTTGGTTTGTCGTCATTTTGACAAGTATGTATATAAAAGTAAACAAATTATGTACTAAGAACACCCATTATATCTAAAAACTTTTATTTGTTTAAGTTTTATATTTCACTGTAATAAAATGGTGACGTTTGTGGGAATTTTTGTTTTATAATTATTATGCTAAAATATCTAATTCTCTGAAAGCTCATGGTATTTCTTGAATATTAATATAAATTAATGAATTGTGTTGACAAGTTTTGAAATAAACATATTTAAAAGTAAGTAATAAAAATTATTATAAAAAATATGTGTTACCTATTGATAAAATATCAAAACCATGCTCATTTTATCATTAGATTATGCTACTTGAATTAGTAAAATCTCGTATTAATCAAATATAAACAAAATAAAATGGATAATTTATTTAAACCAGAGCCCATTTTTTTGTTTATTAATTATATTTTTTGTTAATTTATTATATAATTTGGATATACGTTATAATTTGACCATTTTATATAATTATTCATATTTTTAAACCGATTTTAAATTTAAATATTATTTTTTAATTCATTGCTATTGATAAAATTAAATATTTTTTTTTATAATTATAATTGTTTCATCATAAATTCTATTACAACAGAAATAGTAAATAATGTTTTTATGTACTCTACACTATTTTTACTACATAAGCAAATAGCTTATTTGTGATAGTAATAAATTTTTAATTTATACAGTGGAAGGTGCTTGTCAGGATAATAGCTAGTTAGAAATTCCATAAGGCTACAAAACCTACTAATTTTAATTTACAAAGCAGAAGGACCTTTATTATTTGTTTATTATGATTATTATTAATAAAATATTTAATAAGTATTTATAATATGAACTAATAAATTATATTTATCTCTTTATATTAAATATTATAAAAAATTTAAACAGCATGATTCGACACCTTATAATGTAAATTAATATAAACATAACTACTTGTCACATTCTTAAAACAACTTTCTTGTTAAAGCTTGTTTAGCTAGAGTTTAAAAAAAAGAAAGGTGGGTTCACATCATATAATTATATAGTCAAAATATTCTAACAAAGAAAATGTAATCTTATTAAATGTTAGCTATAAGTTTTTTTTAAGAAAGCTCTAAGAGGAAAAATAAGAAAAGTATATTTCCATATACCTACTTACAGTGACTAGATTTATTTTCACAAAATTGAGATAATTAACTAAAATCCCAGAAAATTTATAATTTTAAAATAAAAAAATTAACTTAAAAAGTGTTTTCAAACAAAAAAAGTAAATATAATTTAAATTTGAAAAAAATATTTTGTTACTAATACTAAAAAAAAAATGGAGGTGTGGTCACCACACGACTTTCATTTACTAATTTGAGATGTCTATTGTTGATGACTATTATATTTAAAGATGTTAAAATGTATGTTGGCAATAATAATTCAAATATTGACGTTTATCACTTTTGACGGGTAGTTAACCATATTTCATTTATTGTCAACTGATCAAATGACATTACGTCTCTGCAACTTGATATGAATATGAATAATTACACTGACAATGTTACATAGCAACAGAAAACAACAAGTTCTTGTTAAATATTGAAAGAATGATAAGAACAAAATTTGTGTAAAATTTATTTTTACACACTTTTGTACTCTTATGTTTTTTTCATAAACTCAATAGATTTTGAAATATTTGCAAAAAGCATAAAAACCTCACCAATACCTATTTTTGTATTTTAGCCAGAAGTCACTGGGACCTCCCAATTTTTGTTAAAAACTTAAATATGAATTTT
>JARJDX010092601.1:0-21050 GCA_030264735.1 Gymnusa sp. GC000175
GGCTGTTGGCAAGAACAACAGTGTCATCAGCAAAACGTATATTGCTGATTGGAATCCCGTTAATCTTGATTCCATCTTCGACTTCGTGGAGGGCTTCTTTGAATATTGCTTCGGAATAAGACATTCCATAAGACACTGTTATTATTGGATTAGATTTATTCTTCTTGAGCACGAGCTTTTGAGTCTATCCCCTACTTGGATTCTTTACTTCATCTCCGCCATTATTTCATAGGCTCCTTCTCTTCCATCTCCATTTATTGTGTCCATTTTAAAGACCTTCAGTATACTTATGATCCTTTTGAATCAAAAAGCAGGTACTCATTTCCTCCTTTACTATAGTTGTTGAATAGGCCTTCTTCATCAAAGTTGCAAGGTGATCCCAGAAACCGTGAAATCCGCACCAACCAGCACTCTGGGTTGGAACTACCAGTAAAATTGCTCTCTATTAAAAAGCTGTTCATCTAATGTAATTTGTTTGCTTACAAACTTGCATTTCTTAGGTTCTTTTTATTTGGTTTTATATTAGGGTACCTTCCACTAGATTAGGGATGGAAAACGCGCATTCCGCAAGCCGCGTCCAGCCCTCCTTTTTTTGAGGAGCCCGTGGTTGTCAGATATTTTAATACTGTTAGTTTTTAGCATTTCTTAGGTTCTTTTTATTTGGTTTTATATTAGGGTACCTTCCACTAGATCAGGGATGGAAAACGCGCACAACGCGAGCCGCGTCCAGCCCTCCTTTTTTTGAGGAGCCCGTGGTTGTCAGATATTTTAACACTGTTAGTTTTTACTATTCTTTTTTAATTTTCATATCGTTAATTTTGTTCTGTAACTTTCCATCACGGATTGTGGTGTGCTGACCCTTTAAAAAATATTATTTGCGCTTTTCACCAGTTCACTCTAGTTATCTAGTATTTTCGTAAAATAATTCCTCCAATTAACTTTCTTCTTTCATAATCTTTTTGCTCACTTCTTCCTATTTTTCAATCGTTATTAACGAAATTGGCGTATTGCATATCTTTTTCACTTAATTTTTTTTTACCTCTTCTTTGTAACTTGTCCATTTATCTTTTACGTTCGTGCGCTCTGCGCTTTTTTATTTTCGACCTTCAATCATTACCTCTTTACGGCCTCTTCCTCTTCTTCTTTTGGTTCCTTGTCTGCTTTTAAAAGGTAGCTATCATCATGTTTGTATCTTTTCCGTTGTCGACTGTCTAACGTCATGATAATTGTTTGCATCCAATCGATTTTTTCCTCTCTACTTTCCTTTATAATATAAATCTTAAAAAATTATGTTTGAGACCTCTGATGATATACCCAAAGTATTCTACTTTCCTTCTTTTTATAATATTCAAAAGATCTCTTTCTGTTTTCTAATTCATTTGGTGTGTGCGTCCAGTTTATTTTTAATATACGTCGGTAACATCATAACTGAAACGATTTTAGCCTGTTTGGCGAAATTCAACGCATATGTCTCAAAACCATACACTGGAATCGACCATGCGGCACTTAATAATCTTTTACAGAAATTAAATGGGAACCAAAAAGTAGTTGGAAATTACTTTTATTTTTCCGATTGCATTTTAGTTAGTTTTATTAATGATGATCTTTAGCCTTTTGCAATTGTTTGACTTGTTGACCAAGTGACCATCTTCTTACCGCTAACACCCCGTTTGTCCCTCGCTTACCCTTTTATGTTTAAATAGCGTAGTACTAGTATAATCGTCGCAACCACCCGACCTCGGTGATTAGATAGTTTCTTCACCGTTCCGCGATCGCAGCGACCCGACCTCGGTGCCCAGCACGCATTCCGCCGCCGCCCTATCCATCGGTCAATCTGGCTGTCGCAGCTTACACCTCCCTGCTGCCAATCGTCCGTCAGTCCGCAATATTACATTATTTTCTATTTGGACATTTAACCTGTATATAAAATTTATTTAATAAACTAACAAATTTATACTTTAATTTGGTCTTTATATTTCATTTAAATTTTGTGGAAAAACTTTAACTTATGCGTTGGGAGTAAATTGTGACTATTATTTTGAACCCTGCCGAGCAAAGCCAATCCCACCTCACAGTGATACGTCCATCTTCCCTGTTCGTCCTCTTATTTGTTATAATTAAAGACTCTTAAGCTCTTCTTCTTAAATCATATTTTCTCCTTTCTTACTTTGTCTTTTGTCCTTTTTCATTTTTTAATATTCCCAATTTTTCTATACTAGAATTAAAATTCTGTCCCATTATTTATTATCATCCCATCCTCTTCCTCTATTAGTAGTTTTTTTGTCGTGTCGTGTTAATTTTGCTTTGTTTGTCACTCTATTTGATTTTGTGATTATTTTCCCTTCCTCATTTTCTAAATTTACCCTTCACTTATAAAGAAAAGACTTAAGAACTTTTTGTATTATTTTGTTATTGACTTTGCCACCGCTCTGTATTTTAAATAAATCACTCAGTGTATTAGCAATCCAAAATTACAATTCCTTGTTGCATAAAACAATGTTTATCTGTACATACAAATAAAATATCTCGCTATTAACAAATCGTAGAATATGCGGGTAATGTATAATTTATGTGTATCAAATTAAATTTTGCGTTAAAAGTAAACACGGCTATCAAATAAATCAGTATTTATATGTTTATTCAAAGTTTGGGTTGCTCTTGTATTAGTAAAATTAAAATCCGCACTAAGCGATATATACATATCATAGTAATATGTTTTTGATTAAATGTGTGCATTAAAACGTCGCTATAATTCACGATTCCTCCCTCGTATATTTTACGCTCCGTCCGGAAAATGTTTTATATTTTTTTCCGTTCTCTTAACGTTAATCTCTATTTGTTCTCCTTATTCTTATTGTCTAAACGATCGTTTGTTCCGTCATATAATCTGTAAAAACCTCGGTCTACCAGTTATAGCTTTTTCACAACTCGCGTCGCAAGGCCGCAATTTTTTCGCATCATTATATACGTCTCGTGCGGATAATACCAAAATTGATTTATTTGCTCGGTGAAACGGATATAAAATTACGGGATGAGGATTAATGTTGCGCTGCACATGTCATGTCTGCAACACCTGACAGGTGTAAGCGTTGATGTGTCACGTGTCGTTAACTAGAGCTGCAACTCGAACTCAAATCAATCACATTTGCTAATTTCGAATTACTGTTCCAAACTCGTATCAGATATATCAACCACATTAAACTGCATCGATCATAATTGGGAATTTATATTATCAAAAACGAAATTTTTATTTTAAATAATTATTTAATGGGCGAATTAATAAATGATTAGCGCGCTCATCAGATTAAATTCATTATTGGTAAATTGATATACCCTTTGATGGATTAATTGTTCCGTTTCGCAGTTGGAGAAACAATTAAAAAAAAATTTGTTCATTGTGGAGATTTCATTTAAATTTTGCTTCTCTTCGTTGCCTAACAAATTGCAGTGTTCAGTAGAAATAATGTGCCTATATTTAATTTGTACTGGAAGAGGGTTAGCCAACCGTAACGAGTACAAATGTCCTTGTCGTCCTGCTGCCGTCATCACTCTTTTTACGTTCAAAAAAGAAGCGCGACGATTTATTTTATTTCCGCCAAATTCTCCTCGTCACGCAATGGCGTATAAAAAATTATATCAAATTAATTTTAATTGTAATGCAATTTGTGTTTAATTTTCTTTATTTTCTTATTTTTTAGGTTCACTGGGTGCAACAACAGCATGAAAAGAAACGCAAGAAGCGAGACTACGTGAATCCGTCCGCATCTCCGTTCGTGCAGTATTTCACCGGGATTGCCCCAGGAGCCCGCCACGGCCAGCCCAGATATAGAGCGGTTCCCTCCAGAGCTTTTCCAGATCCCTTATTTAAGGAGCAGTGGTATTTGGTGAGTACAAATTACCCGTAACGATGTTACCCTCTCATGAAAATGTAGCTGTTTTTATTTATAGTTTTACTTTTCAATGAGGGTTGCTGTTTTTTTTTATTAGGGGTTGTGAAATGGCGTATTGCTTTGCGATTACAATTAAAGCGCGCGAACGAATCTAGTTTCTGATCGAGTTGTTTTTATTTTCCTGTTTTGCTACTTTTATACTATCGGACTTGTTGAAATTGGAACAAGGCTAATGGAAGTAATCTAATTTTTGTTAACGTCACAAGTTTCTACCTATTCAAACTTTCATCAGTGTTTTGACCTGAAATACTTTTAGTTCTCTCTGGCTTTCATCTGCAGCTAATGCTTGTAACTCAATCCTTAGGGAAAATTACTTCCAATTAATTGTAATAGAGAAATTGTTTTAAAACAATTCTTTTAAATATTTGAGTGGAATAGTGGAATATCTCGGAAAATAGACATTGAATGACAAAATGTTTCAGACAAAAGTTAAAGGGCTTAGAGGAGGATATTTCATTTTGTTAATTTTTTGCCCCCACTCCCAGTGGGGCGAGAATGAGACTTACCTCTAGCCCCCTACTGCAGTTGAGGCGGAGAAGGGGACCAACTCTAAAATCTTAATTGGAAAACCTAAATTTTTTATTGTGGAATCGGATTCTTAGGTAAAAAATACATACCTTTCACTTAAAAATTTTTTTTATTTATCTTAGTTGGCGCTGTAAAGGATGGAAGAAATTTTCGCAAGATTTGTTTTTTCTGCGATTACAGCGTCACCTACGATGATTACCAAAAAAGTTATTTATTAAATTTATGTATTTTTTTCACACAATCCGAATCTGCAATAAAAAGTAAAGGTTTTCGTTTAAAACTATATTATTTTAACCTCTTATTTGGGTGAAGCAAGGAGCGCTACAGCGTCACCTACGATGATTACAAAAAAATTATTTGTAAAATTTATGTATTTTTTCCGCACAGTCCGAATCTGCAATAAAAAATGGACGTTTTCGCTTATATTATTTTCCCCTCTTGGGTGGAGCAAGCAGCACTTTAAATTTTTATCAGGTAACCCCCTCTTTCCACCTTAACCACAATATTTAAGAAATGTTGCTAATCGTAAAAATACTTTTTGTTGAAGCATTTCCAAATTTTAATTCAATAAATACAGAGATAACCTCGTAATCACGTAGTTAGGCCACCCAACTAACACCAGTTGGCAAAACTGTGAACTATGCTGTTAACCCAATCATTGGCACTGTGGTTAAGTAATAAAGGTTTATTAAAAAGAAATCTGATAAACATTACATACCTTAAATTCATAAGAAAAACGCAAATAAACTCGAAGACCAATAATTAAAATAATAAAACATGTAATTGATTGCAAATGATAACCAACATTGAAATACGAAATATTGTTTGGGTTGCCTACCTATGCGGTCAAGTGTTGATTGGTCTACTTTTAAATCTCTATCTAGGTATCGTAAGCAAGTGCAAGGATTACCAAGATTCGCCGTTAATTTGCCTACACACCGCACGTCACTCGTTATTAACGAATGTTATCAACAAGTTATTCACATATTTTTAATTAGGTAGTCAAAAAAAAGTTGAATACCACGTAACGTCGTGGTTGGACCACCCAACTAATTCCAGTTGGCATAACTGTTAATCCAAGTATTGGCGCCGCAGTACATTAAGCGTACAGTAAGCGTACATTTAAAAACAAATTTTGTTTGAACATATAAAATTCGATTACTTTAGTAAAACGGAAATATAATCTCAGATTTAGTTACAATGAACGCTAATGATTAAAATATTCAAAAGTGTGATTTATTACAAAGAATCACCAAACGCCGTTTGGGTTGCCTAGCTACGCAGTCACGTGATTAATAACCTTTGATGTTGGCGTATTATATAAGTGGCTACAAACAAAACGTAACATGTTATAACACGTGCTATTACCAATGTTGCTTACTTTACTGAATTTTTAGGATGTCTTCGATTGTTTAATTCTCGTAATTTCTTGTGGCTTTACTCTTGATTTAACAATATTTCCATTAATATTGAAAAAGGTGATTCACTTTTACAAAATTCTTGGGATGAATAGATGATGTTTGGGACGCCTCGCCCTAAATTCTTTAGTAATTTCTCAAGTAAAATGTATAGGTATCCGGACAATTCGTCGCTGGATAATTTTCCGCGGACAATTTGTCGTCAGACAATTCGCCGCAGAGAATTTGTGGCATTTGGCGCGGACAATTCGTCGAGGAAAATTTTGAGGTAAAATTAGTTACGAGTGATGTTTTGGGAACGAAATGGGTCTACAGAGTAAAACAATGTTGGCATCACACAGATATGTAGAAGGTAAATGACCGGTCCCAATACACTACCTTGTGGATTTTGTTTTTTTTTTTTCGGATTAAGCTGTTTAAGCTTAACCATGAAGCAGATTTTAAAAATTGAGAACATTTTTTTGTTAAGAACTGTTTTAATTTGTCATCTAGACCATTTTGATACCATACTTTGTCGATAGCATGTACTACATCCAGATATATTTCAGTTTTTTGCTTTCGGGCATTTTTTTAAGATNAAACCATCATAGGGTGGCTTTCTGGGTTTGGGGATCATGAGGACCTCTGTTAATTTTAGTCTAAAGGTTAAATAAATTAGATAAGTTAATTTAACTCTAGCTTTCTTTGGTTTCCGCTTTACCACTTCACTAGTAATTACGTGCTTTCTGAGCTGATGTTCTTAGTATTTTCTTCTAGAAAATCTATATGATGCATTCTTCTTTTTGAATTATTTCTTTCCAGTTGACCGACTTTTCTTGTTATTCGTTTGGCTGTAAAGTTTCTTCCAAATTCTTCTTCTTCATTTTTAGTCAATGGCTAGTGTTGTTTGTGTTAGTTTTGTCTTTGTTGCCACTTGTGCCTTTTGTCTTATTATCTGCGATTACTTCTCTGATCTAATTATCTCCTCTTTTACTCTCCTTACCTTCTTTATCTTATTTGCTTGACAACAGAAGTACTTGCCCATGCCACTTGCTGGATGATGTGTTGATGACAAATTTCTTAGATACTTCTTCTAATTGTTCTTGATTTCTAAAAACAACTAGAAGATTAATCCTTTCTTTAATATTTAATTAAGTTCGTCCAGTCCCAATTTATTTACTAATATTTGGCGCTTCTTCTTCGTTATAATGTTTTTACTTACAGTTAGGATTATAGGTTAAGACTATGGTCCGAAGTCATGTTCCATCATTCTTCAATATGTAAAAATCTTGTTTTTTTTTTGGTAATGAAGATACAGTCGAACTTCCATAACTCGAACGTCTATAAATCAAATTTTTCTATATTTCGATTTATTTCACAAATTTTTGCAACAAGATTGCATTTTTTGCTATTTCTGTAACTCGAATTTTCTATATCTCGAATTTTTTTATAAACTATCATGATTCGACTTAGGAAAGTTCGACTGATCTATAAGGTCTAATAACACAACGGTTATTAACCTATAGGTCACGAAGGATAATTATTGGGTCGTGCAGTTTTAAAACAAATAAGTTTTTTTCAAAAATTATACATTAAAAAATAAATCCCTTTTTTGAGTCGCAAAATGAACATAATTCTTAAACTTGATTGGCGGTCTAAAAATGTTAAGAATCACTCGATAATTTTTCGAAAAATTAAAATTTTTGTTTTTGAAATTATTTAAAACGTAGAGCTTAAAAAAAACACAAATTTTCAGCCTAATTTTGGGCAATCCATTGCTGAAACCTATTTATTTTCCCGTTTTCGGCAAATTTTTTAAGTTTTTATCCGAAATATTTGATTTTTAAAATCTGAAATAAGCTAAAACATTTTACTATCAAATCGCTGTTTGGGTAGTTAGTTTAGCTAAAAATCAATGGAGATATGCTAAGAAAAATTTTGGTTTTTGGAAAAAAACTTTATTTTTGTAATATCAGTAATATACCACCTTAATTTTGAGTCGTTAATTACCAAAAACCAGTGATGTGTCGGATTTTATTGATTTTTTTTAAATTTGGTCCAAAAAAAACTTATTTTTTTGTTAATATAGTAAAAAGAGCATAAAAGTTGTTAACTGCTATTTTAAGTGGTTCTAAAATAGTTATTTTCAAAGTTCAATGAGTTGTAAATCTCTTGTGCAGTGGTTTTTAAACTTTTTTTGAAACGACCATTTTTTTTTAAAACTAAGAATCTATTACCTCTACTTTTTGATACCGTCGTCTTCAGCTTCCTAAGACGCCACTCCTGACGTTTAGTCTCTTCTCTGCCTGTAATGCTGGAAACTTACCTTGCAGGTGGACCTACAGTTTCGCGTGATTTCCGAACCACTTGAATTACATGATTTCTCATCCAACTCCGGACCAGTTAAGGTTTTAGCCATAAAACCCCACGCTGGCAAGGCGGGTTAGGGAGTTTAGGCAGTGTTGGGCGTTTAAATAATTATTTTGCATGCTGTGAGGCGCGAACCAACGATCTTGCACTCAGGAGCCTGATGTCTACACCGCTGAGCTATATCTTTTTGATTTAATTTATGAATATTAAAACTAAAAAAAATGTTTCTTTAGGTTGAAAAATGTATTAAAAAGTTTTGCAGCTTGCAGTGCAATAAAAAAAGTTTATCGTTAAATTATTTCAAATATTATTTCAAACTCTTTAGTAATAAAATTACTATAATTAAAGGCACATTTTCAGTGAAAATTTAATTTTGAACATTTTTGTCTTCTCCATCTCTCCCAGGTGATTTGTTGTTGAACTCCAGTCTAAAATAAAACTTAATTTAATTACATTTCATTTAGCACCAACTTTCGCTTTCATTTTGTCTTATAAAGAATATTATGAAGTGTAGTAAAATACTAAATACCTGTGTGGGGTTACGCGTTTGAATGTATAATTGTTTTACAAATAAGTGCCCCACTGTAACACAATTAATGTAAAATAAAATACAAATAACTACAAGGTTGCTACCATATATTCCAAAAATAAAATTCAAATTTTCGGTAGACATGTTGTTTTTCGATTTAAACAACATTTGCATACAGCTTGACCAGTATATATTGGCATGTGAAAAAATATTTTAAATAAAATTTTCTATTAAGTTTTGCATTGTGTCACCAGGCGCAAAATTACTTTTTCAGAGACTATACAGTACTTTGCTTCAAGGTGGCGCTTCCACTCCCACTTTCAAGTAGGAGATACTTGTACGCATCTATAAGTTGTCAGCCAGCTAGACTTGGTCAAGCTTTCTGATAAAATAAAGGGACCTTCCAATTTTTATTTAAAGCTTAAATATAAATTTCTGTCTAACGAAAATGAAATGCAACGAGTACTAATTACTATTATACCACTAATTACCATCCATCTATAAATTTTATAAAAAAAATTATTTGAGCAGAAATTATTCATGGATAACTAATTGAACAATAATATGATAATAAATAAACATAAATGTACACGCAGTGCGAATATTTACAAATCACATACAATGCAAAAGTTGCAGCAAAGTTTTTGCATGGACGGAAATTAAAATGGAATGCGGTTCTGAAACTCAAAGCACGTTGAGAATTAATTAATTAGTTTCTGTTTAATTTCATCCGCTTATATAAGACGCCATCTGTATGCAAAATTCTAATTTTTAATTATGCATATGTCATGTACATTTTGAAAATATTACATTTGCTTGATATGAAATTTAAAATATTAAAGCGACTGCAAATATTTAAAAACTTTAAGAAGCTATTAATTATTTCAGTAATAAATTTAACAGTTTGGTTGCTTGAAAATGTGTGAATATCGTTAATATCCGAATTAAATTCGAAAATTTTATTTAAAAACTAGTATAATGAATGAATATGTGCAGCCCGTTTGAGTTTTATTAATTTAATATTTTTATATTAGTAGTGTTATTTTTACTTATTTATAACATTTTTGGAATCAAAATTTTTTTCTAACATAGTATTAGCGTACAATTCGATTTGTGTATAAGGAGAAGCGATAATTTCCAAGTTACGATTACTAACTTTTATTTCCGACAAAAAACCTGGCCAAAGACAAAAGGGGATGGAAGAACACATTAGGAACGACTATATGACCATACCAAATAAAATGTACCAAATTTAAATAAGTCCGACACCTTAAATGGTAACAAGGACAAACGATTAAATAAAGAAATAACTTTTATTTCCAAAATTTTTAATTAAAATTTTTTTATTTTTTATAGAAATAATTTTATTTAATCAAAGTGTCTTTTTATTACCCCTTACCATTTAAAAACATTTTCATTTTGCTCAAGTATGCATATATTCAGCTCAACATTGTATGCGCCCGGCGCATCCACCATACTTTGAGCAATGTAAATATTTTTTTACCTTAACTCCTACGTCTTTGTCCTAATCAAATATTTTATTTTAAAATGATAAAATACAAGTGTACTATTCTGTTTCAATTTTTGCTTGATATATTTGTATATATATATATATAAAATATTCTGCAGATATTGATTTAGTAATCATTTTAACTATTACGATATGCTCTATTGAATTGGCAATTTTCCCATTCACATAAATTAATATGAAACGATATTACAATGCTAATATTTTCTTTTTTGCAAATAAAATTGCAATTTGTATACCATCTTCAAAAGAAAATTGTGTTATTTTCATTTACAATGTAAAAGAAAGTATAGTAACCAAAAAAAAAAATTTTAAATCGAGATTTTTGCTGAAATATCAATTTTCGCCTCGACCTTCATTTAGAAAAAGTTGTTTTTGAAGTGGTGTCTGTATGTCTGTTTTCTCTCAACAGCACATACGGCTAAATTGATCGACCTGGAAATCCCTATTTAACCCTTTAACAAAAATTGGGAGTTCCCAGTAACTTTTGGCTGAAAAATGGTAGTTGGTTAGGTTTTTTGTTTTATTTTGCAAATATTTCAAGTTTATGTAAAAATAACATAAGAGTTTGAAAGTGTTTAAAATTAAATTTGCAACAAATTTTGTTTTTACCATTTTTTTTAAAAATTTTAAAATATTTTAGAAACTCATCCCCTTTTGTTGCTAAGGAACGTTTTGTTGAATTTATGCCTATCAAATAGCAGAAACTTGTTTTTGAGTCCCGTTTTTTGAGAAAAAGTTCTCGCTTCTGGGTGTAAACAGAGTTTACTTTTAGCCTAATTTTTACGTCTATATCAGAGACTTAGTGTCATTATAATCGGTTGACAATTTTTAGAAAAAGTTATATATCATTTAAAAGTGACAGATGTCACTAACGCAGTTATTGCCAACATACATTTCACTACAAACAACAGTTGAAGAGACATACTGTCAACCTATTGGCTAATAATTAACAAAATATAGTTATGTTTCTATCGGATTTGTTTTAAATTCGTTAATGCAAGTCCTGCGGTGACCATACCTCCATTTTTTAATATTTTTTTTCTGTCTAGGTGTACTTCTTTGCTTGATCTTCTTCTTAAACATAATATAAGCCTACGATTTGTTTGTTTTTAACGTCCGTCTCTGTAGACATTAACTGCCAGCTGTCTCGCCATCTGCCAAGTGGTCTGTGTTTTGAAACTTTACCGTCTCTTGCAATGTCGGCTAGTCGGTCTTAGTCCATCCTGCTGATCTATTTATTCGCTGTCTCCCTATCTGACGATATTTTGCACTTTTTTCCCATAGTGCTGCTCCTTACATAATATCGCAACGTTTTTCGGATCTTAATATTTTTATTTCTCTCGGTAGCCTCTTGGATTTACTCTTTTATACCCTGGTTTCTATTCCATAGGTCATTATTGGTCTTACGCAGGCCTTATATATTCTCACTTTGCATTTGGTATTAAGGAATTCGTTACGCCATACAACGTCTCTTAAGCATCCTGATACTTCCGTTGCTTTGGTTGTCTGACCTCTCTCCCAAGGTCCCCATATGTTGTCAAATTCACGCCTAGCTATTTGTAGCTCATTACCCCCTTTGCCCAGTTGGTATCATATTATCATCATCATGTTCGTTTAAGGCTTTGCCTGTGTTTTACAGTTGTTCCACCGAGCTGGATGTCCAGCATTCTAGTTATTCAAATAATTTGTCTTCTACCTTATTTTGTGGATGAAGAAATTCAGTTTTGTGTCCAAATGTGACGTTGTTTTTGCTCGTCCATCCATTCTACATGTTTTTTTTTATTTTCTTTTTCCTTGTTTTTGACTATTTACCCACAACTTCAATATAACCTCTTTACATCTCACATTGATTTGCTTATTTGTCTGTCTTCGGATGGTCACATTCATTATAGATGTTACCGTCTTCATTTTTGTAGCTCTTATTTTTTGTTTTATTTTTTTTGTTTCAGCCCTGGTCTATGTGGCCATTGCCTTTTAAATTCTAACTTTTCTGTCATATTTTTAACTACCTGCTAATTGGAGTGCTTTTGTGCTTATTTTTCCCCGTTGACTCGAGGTATCAACATTAACCCAATTTTGATTATGTTATAAACATTTTTAATTGGGAAATAAAAATTTAAAAATTGATTTAATTTCAAAGTTGTTTATATTTTGTACAAAATAAATTAAATTTTTTTTTTCAAAGTAATTATTGTACTTTGTTTATTGGAGTGTTTTAAATTATTATTGAGAAATTAAAAAATAATTAATTTGTGTATTTTTCAACCTGTACAGTCTGCGTATCTGTGTTTTGTTTGCACGGGTTTAATTTCATTGTGCAAAGAAGAATTTTTTTCATTGTTTGCCAACGATTGCGTTTAAAATCCAGAACGCCGATCGTTGCGTGTTTTATTTACTTGCTTTGAAAAGTTTTCCTTAAAATAATGGAGTTGACGTAATTTAGTTTAAGTGAAAAATAAATATTGTGGCGATACGTTTAAAAGCAAATACGTGCTGCGGCAAATAAATTAACGTTCTGGATTTCTCCGTCTGAAACAACAACATTTAAAAGCCTAATTAAAAGATTTCAATGCTCTGTCTAAGTTTCGGGGCGGTTTTAATCCAGACTCTAAGAAAACACTAATGCGCAAACTTACCAACAGAGCTTAATGCTAGTGTGGGAAATCATGAATGGTAATTTAATTCGGCTTTTGTTGTTTAAATTTTCGCTTAAATTACCTAAATCCTGTGTATCAATTTTTCTAACCGGAATAAATTTCAGCGAAATATTCATTTATTTTAATAAAATTCAATTAAACGGTGATTATTTTTTGTGAGCTCCTTGAAAATTGCAATTTCAATTTTAGATGCACACTGGAAGATACTTATTTCACATGACATGCACTGGTATTACTTACTCAATTGCAACAGGAGTACAATTTACTCGAACATAACAATTTAGAATTTTCCACGAAATGAAAATCATTTAAATTTTGTTTACATTAACCTATCCTCTTCCCAACGATTTTATGCTTGAGGACTTTCTTTACATATCTTTGATTTTGTCATTTGCTACTTAATTTTATTTAAATCGAAATAATGGTTCGCGAACACATAATTTGCGGCAAAAGCTAATTGGGCCTCAAACGCCTAACTAAATCTTTGAATATTTTCTCTTTTGTGCTTTTTTATTTTAACATGTGGATTAAAATACAAGCGAATAAACTAAATGAACTGCAGTCGAATTGTTATTTTCAATTTTCGCTTATACTTTTTGGTTTTCAATTTTGCACACATTTTACCTTATTAAGCAAATCGTTAATTAGAATTGTTATTGATTAATTATTCTCCTGTTATTGATTACTTATTCAATTGTTATTGATTCATTGTTATTGATAAGTTATTAAATTGTTATCGGTTGGTTATTGAATTAAAATTGATTACTTATTTATTCGTTACTGATTAAATATTGTTTTTTATTAGTAAATTGTGTTTGCGTGTTAGCAAGACGATGACGCTAAATTAAAAAAGGGCGAGACGATTCCTGCGGCGATAACTGTTCAGAATTAAAAGCATCGGATTGCGCTGTGTCAGAGTTGACAATAGTCGACGTCTCTTAGCAGTGATAAAACTCACAATTCGCGACAGTAAAATAGCTGTTAATTCAACACGTTCAACACTAATATAATTTCTGCGATAACATCGCAAGTCAGAAATATCAAGCACGATTATAATTGTGATCCAACTGGGAGGCGGAGGGTGGAATTCGCTCTAGTAACTATGGAAGCTTGCTTTAACTAACTTCACCTATTATACAACTTCACATCTTCCACTCAAGACAATGTATAACTTAATAATAGATTACTTTATTAACCTTATTATAATTACTAATTTTAACTATCAAATCTTCGTTATGTAACGCAGCGTTGCGTGAAAGGTACTGAAATGACGGGAATAATTCTTAATTAATCCTTTAGTGCAATCCGTTCTTAAAGGGACACAACTTTTCGCAAAATCCACAAGAACTGTTAACACAATGAGATTATATGTTGATCTCGTAAAAGGTGCAAAGGAACAAAACAGGGGAGGAAAATCAATTTTCTTTTGTGAAGGATTAGGACCGTGTCCTTTATGCTGGAACTTTATGTCCTGCCGGAGCTAATTGTGCGTGTATATATCAAGCTACATAATGAAGGGAGGATAATATTGACAAGCTTACAAGAGAGTCGCATGAGATGTTGCGGTTAAGGATCATGGCCGTGCATTATCCTCGAGAAAACGTCACCAATAACGATGAAGCTGCAGCTTCTCAAGATCATAAATCATCGCGACTAAAATGGAATTTATTCATGTTCACATCGTCCCCATTAAAAACAGATATCGCTCCTCTAAGAAAACAAAAAATCAGGATTATTTTGAGTATTTAATTAATGTTTAATTAATATTTAAATTAAAATTTCAAATTAGAATTTTTCATGTGAATTCTTAATTTTAAAAATATCCGGTTCTTCTCTAGTCTCTAGTTGACTTGCAACCAAATTTTAATTTACTCAACAAACTCTCTACGAATATTAAAGAGTTAGTCTGAATAAAACATGACGATGTTATAATTCAGGTTAAAATGAACAAAGGGAGTGGAAAAAAAAATTAAATTTTGTTAAATATTTGACCTCAAAATTTTTTTCACAAAATCGAAATGACGAGTTACTTTTTTCCAAAATAAAAAAAAAACGTCAATTTTACTTTATTTATTCTTATTTATAATTATTCTAGAATCAGGATGTTAGGATTAATCTTTTTTTTTATGTGCCCTCTTCATTATTGATGCTTAACGTTATTCATGTCAAACTCAAATAAATTTAATTTTTAATAATTTTTTTATTGTTTTTCAATTATTTATTGATGAAATGTAAATAATTAAATAATGTAATTAAACGTTTTATTCAGGTTATAATTAACAATGAAAAATTATGTTTCTCGTTAAACACTGAATTAGGAATTCTAATTTATGACAGGGAACGATATCGATCAGATAATTATTATATAGCAATCCATAAATTATAGATAAGATTTAATTTACTATAAAATTATATTAGCAATTAATTAATTACGCCATATATTTTACCCTGAATAACTTAATCCCTTCCTAACCCAGCCCAATAGAATTTGTGCTTAACATCGAGGAACAAAAAATAAATAAATTACTTGATGAATTTGTGAAATTTTTGGATACTGCAATGGACGTAAAAAAATATTCTTAATTACCCTGGTAAACAAATGTGGCGCAACTACTGGTTGTGCTCATTCGGCTCCGTGCGCCCCATAATCGTACTAAAGTCTTCTTTTACCGTAAATGGCTCCTATTGTGGTAAAATTTGTTCCATAAATGGTGATAAAAATTTTGCAATTTTAAATAAATTTACGTAAATTTTAAAGAACATTTTTAATATCTACCCAAAATCACGTTTAGTTTGACCAAAATCATCTAAATCAGGGGTTCTCAAACTTTTTAAATGTTGTACCACTTGAAAACAATAAAATACAAAATGTATCACCTATGTCCAAGTAATGAAAATAATGGAAATATTATCACAAGGGATACAATATTTAATTTAAAGCTTCCATGCATGCATTAAATTTGAGGAATTAATATTAAATTTTGACGATTTTGATTACATTTTAACATTTTAGTTGAAATCATCACGACAAATTCAAACTATTTCATTAAAAAGTAGATGATTTTGATTAAAATTACAATAATTTTAGTCAAATTTGAACGTTTTTTATTAAAATTTTAGGTAAAATTTGTTCAATTAATATCAAATTGTGTTGTTTGTGCTTAAAATTATGATAATTTTTATCCAAACTTTGTTAATTTTTGTTCAAAACTTTCATTTTAGTGTTAATTTGAACGTTTTTAATTAAATTTTAATGATTTTGGTTAAATTTAAACGATTTTCATCAACTTTTTGATGATTTTGGTTAAAATCACGTCAAATCCAAGCAAATTACATCTAATTTTTTTTTGGTGTTTTTGAGTAAATTTTTTTAGGCAAAAATTGACATTAATTACTCAAATTTTGAATTTTATCTGAATTTATCCAAATTTTAATAAAAAAAAACGTTTAAATGAGTAGAATTATAGTAATTTAAACCAAAAACATTTAATTTTTTATGAAATTTGCTTTAATTTGACAAGATTTCAACAAAAATCATCAACATATCGACGAAAATAGTTCAAATTTTAGCAAAATAATCAAAATTTAAATGAAAATTGTTTAAATTAAAACTAAAATCAAGACAGTTTTAAAAATAAATAAATAAATATGGGAGAAAAAATGGAAAAAATAATTAGTTAAAGGACTATTTAAGTTTTTTAAGTAACCAAATATTTTATGTACCACTAAGACTTATGTACCACTAGTGGTCCATGTACCACAGTTTGAGAAACCCTGATCTAAATTATTACAAAAATCGATAAATTTAACTAAAATAATCTAAATTTTGACTAAACAAAATAAAATTATTCAAAATAATTTCGATTTTATTCAAATTTGTAAGAATTTAAACAAAAATTGTTTAAAATTAACTAAAATTACGTAAATCTTAATAAAAATCTGACCAAAATTACCGTTAGTTTGGCCAAAATCCTCTAAATTATTACAAAAATCGATTCATTTAACCAAAATCATCTAACTTTTGACTGAATTCGCCAAAATAATTTCTTAATTTGAATCAAATTTGCGTCGGCCAACCCTTAAGACCACGGACATCGGGCAGAACGTTAGGCAGGGGTATGGGCAAGATTAAATTTATTTTAAATATTTAATAGTTTATGTGCTATATGATAATTTCCAGGCGATGGGTGTAGAAGTGGCCCTCCTTGTCCTATCTTGGTGACGCCCATGAATTTGACTAAAATTTTTTGTTCGTTTCTGGCGCACAGGTCGATCAAGCGCTCTTCATTCTCATTAAGAGTTGCTTCATTAAAACTTTGCATTAATCTTGGCACGTGTGTTCCCGCGTTGAAGTCGCCCAGAAGAATAACTATTTCGGTTGCTAAGATTCTTCCAGCTAAGTTCTGGATTTCCGAATAGAAGTGCTCGGATTTTTCCTTGGCCTTTGCCATGTCTGGTGCGTAAATGCTTATAATGTGGGGTATATTCTGCTTGAGATAAATTTTTACTTAAAAGAATTTTGTCGCTGGTATACATTTTTTTTTGCGTTTGTGTACTCCTTGTGTAGTAGAAATCCTTCTCTCGACTTTTTGTTTTGTTTTGCCACTGTAGAGCATTTTTCGCTGTACCTTAGTATTTCGTTCTTTATTTTCGTTGTTCATCTTCTTCTGTTTCTTTTTATCACTGATTTTCCAGTACATGCTTTAAGGTTTAATTATTTTTGTTATTCGTCCTTTTCTGTTTTTCTTCCATTTTTGATTTTCCTAAATCCACCTTAGGCATTCTTATTTATGTTGTTCATCTTCTTTTGATTTTCTTTAATTTTTGTTATTCGTCCTTTTCTGTTTTTCTCTTATTTTTGATTTTCCTAAATCCACCTTAGGCATTCTTATTGATGTTGTTTATCTTCTTTTGATTTCATTTAATTATTGTTATTCGTCCTTTCCTGTTTTTCTTTCATTTTTGATTTTCCTAAATCCACCTTAGGCATTCTTATTTATTTTTTTCATCTTCTTTTGATTTTCTTTAATTTTTGTTATTCGTCCCCTCTGTTTTTCTTCCATTTTTGATTTTCCTAAATCCAACTTAAGCATTCTTATTTATGTTGTTCATCTTCTTTTGATTTTCTTTATTTTTTTTATTTTCTTGAAATTTTTTTAAGCTATATTTTTCTTTGATGTTTAACTTAAGCGAAGTGGTGTCCGTCGGACTATTTTCTTTCTACAGCCCAGATGGCTAATCTGATCGGTCTGGAAATTTATATATAAGCTTTTAAAAATGTACTTAACATACAATTTGAGTCTACTAGCCCCTTAACAAATTGGGAGAGCCTAGTGACTTCTGGCTAAAATCCACCACCCGAATATGGTAGTTTATTGGTTAGGTTTTTCGTTTTTTTGCAAATATTTCAACTATCAAGTTTATGTACAAATGTGATTAGAAATAAATTTGTTTTATATTATTTTTCCAAAATTTAACATTGTAAAAACTTATCCTTGTTCGTTGCTAAGCAACATTTTATTGAATTTATTTCCATCAAGTAGCAGAGACATAGTGTCATTATAATCAGCTGACTATTAATAAAATAAATTATATATCATTTAAACGAATGTCACTATCGGAGTTATTGCCAACATACATTTTACAACAAAATGTAGTTCCAGAGACATACTGCCAATCTAATTGGCTGATAAATAATGCAATATAGTTATGTTCTTTTATTAAATGTAATGGATATGTTTTAAATTCATAAATGGAGATGACCACACCTCCAATTTTTCTTTTTCTCTTCTATATATGATTTTTCTAAATTTTATAAATTAATTAGTTAAAAATGGAAATACAAATAATTAATGTATGCTCACCACACGGCTTTTAACTTATAATTTTAAACACATTTATTATTTTGTACAGAAACATAACCAAATTTCGTCAATCAACAGCTGATCAAAATAGGAGATAATTCTCTTACATTTGTTGAATTATATGATTTACAACAGATAAACAGAGAGACATCAATAAAGACCACTTTTTCTATTTCTTAGTCTAATTTTAAGTTTCATGTCTAAATGTCTAAATGTCTGGAGTGCTTAAAATTTGACTTCAAAATCTTCTTTTATTAGTTCTTATTATATTTTTTTTTATTTTGCCAATTTTTTACAATTAAATATAAATTTAAAAAAGTTTGTAACTTCTGACGCTGCATACAAATGCAGATTCAGGTCTACCAACTTTTTTAAAAGCAAAATGTGTTTCTATGCTGCATCAAGGTTGGTAGACCTTAAATTTGACCTTGATCCTTCATTTTTTAATGTTTGCTTTACAAGCATCCTATTGGCAACGTCGCACTACGGGTGGCACCTGGCAGAACAACACTTAGCTTATTTATTAATGTTTATTACTAAATAAAAACAAAAATTATAGTTTCCTAAAAGTTTGTGAAAGTGATGTTATGAAAAATCAGAATTTATATCAGCCAAAAGTGATTTACGTCGCCCATTATAATTCCTAAATAAGACAATGAATTTGAAAATTTAAAACATATTTGCAAACTAGGATAGTTTATTCTTACCCTAAGTACATTTTCTTTTAATTTTCCCCTTTCTATACGAGTTAAAAAAAAGTTTTATATTTTTCCTCTAAATTTACCTATTTTTAACATTTTTTTGCATGATATATAAACCGTCTATAAAAATGTAATGGTACTAGGCGTAATCTACAATTCTTCATACGCCTGTATAAAAAATTGATACAATTCTGGCAATTGCAGTGGCTAAAAATCTGGGCTTTGTAAACCTTGTTTTAAGCATATTTTTTACGTATTTAAGCAATTCGAACGTCAGATTTAGTAGCCAAAACACATTTTTTTGATAATCTCCAACAATTTTAATTTAAAAATTTACTTAACAACAAATTAGAGCTAAATTTAATTGCCAGTCATGCATTAATTGTATTGTAGTTTGAGCACTTAAAAGATCATCCCATCCCCGCCCCTTTTCATCATTGTTTTAATTGTGTTTCCAAATTTGGTGGTAACGCAGAGGTATTTATAAGAAGGAAAGGCGTAACAGTTTCGATTCGAACTTCGAAAACTAGAAGCCCCCTCTAAAACAACCGCCAAGTGTCACTCAAAGTTTGCAAATGCCTCGCAGAATCCCGTCCCGAACTTGCTTGCGGTTTATTAGCCGGATTTAATTCGGTCTCGGGCCACGACTCGTGTGACCCGCCCGATTAAAGCGGCGTCCATCCCGTTTTCTGATAAAACGCTCAAGATGATAATATTTTACGGTCAGGATTGAATTGTCTGTGGATTGGTGCTTCAGTTGACTAATCTCAACTCGCTTTGATGGTCAGCTAGCAATGAAGACGGATCGATTTTCGGTACAATTTGAGCATCAGGTGTGCGATTCCGTTGGAGAGATTATTGTCTAATTAGAATGTGAATGACGTGTTCTCCTTTATTCCTTTGTAGTACGCTGCATAATTTCCCATTCAAGTAGCCATCATTACCTGTACTCTACAATATTAACCCTGTTTTGCTTTGCATAAAACTCTCCATCAAAAATTTACATTTTTATTCTTAAAAGCTGAATTATATATTTGCATAAATTATAATATACTGTGGTGTGTAAAATTTATTGCATAAAGTTGAAAAGAATGAAACTAATATCTAACAGCTCTATTTAATGCATACGGGGGCGTTTCGTTGAAAGAATAAAAAACAAAGGAATAATCAAGGTATTAAATATGGAATAAATAAAAATAAAGTTCCACGTAATGAAAGTAAATTCATTTTTAATTTATTTTATAACTTCCTAGGGTTTCATTTAATCAACGATTATTCGTGGAAAACATAAATTGCGTTTTTTTTTTGCTTTTTGGCGTTTTTTATTATTGTAACAAATACTAATCGCGGTCGTAAATATTATGGAAAGTGGTTTTTAACGATTGTGGCAATCTGAAAAATCTACAATGGTGATTATGTGTTGTTTTTTTTTATATCCTCGCGAAATTATTTCATCCGACTCTCGCAACCACTTTGAAAATTTTTCATTGCACTTAAATTCAGTCAGCATGACTCGAGTTTTA
>JARJDX010092645.1:0-14197 GCA_030264735.1 Gymnusa sp. GC000175
TCCAAAGCCGAAATGTCTCAGTGCCGAATTGTCACGGCGCCGAGGTGACCAAAGCCGGGGTGTCCGGTGCCGAACTGTCCGGTGCCGAGGTGACCAAAGCCGAAACGTCGCGTACCGAAAAGGTTCTGTGAAATGCCCTACACAAAACTGAATGATCTACTATGCTCGAAATAATAACTTAAAGGCTAGATGTAAAGGGGCAATAATGGTTGACAAAGAAACTAGTAGATCAGTAGTCAATTTCACCCCATTTACCAAAAGAATTGTTATGTATCAATTTATCACTGCAATCGAAAACCTTAACACTTGCACCCACCGCAGACATGGATGAAGCGGAAATGAAAACCTTTTATGAACAACTAAAACTGTCCTTAATTCAATGAAAAAAACATAAACTTACTGTTATAATGGGAGATTTTAACGCAGAAGTAGAAGAAGAGCTGGTATATGAATGCATTGAAAAGTATGGGCTTGGGGAAGGACTTTTTAAGTTCTGTCAGAATGAAAAATTTTTAGTAACAAACATCTTATTTAATCTACCTGAGCGCTGACTATACACGTGGCGATTATCCGTGGACAAACAAGACCACATTGTGAGGAACCAGAACTATATGCTCAATAAACAAAGGTTAAGAAATGTCGGTAAAAATATACCTACGAACAGACATTGAATCTGACCATAACCCCGTAGTGGCGGTAACTAAAACGGGGATAGGACCATTTGGCGCGGCCGGTTCGGCGCGGCCATTTCGGCGCGGCCGTTTTGGCGCAGAGACGTTTTGGCGCGGGACGTTTCGGCGCAGGACGTTTTGGCACGAGTGGTTTCGACGCACAAATTTGTCGAAGGACACTACAACTTTTTATATATTTAATTATCACGTATTTATCCTCTTTATAAAAGTTTAAAAAATATATTATATTTAATGTGGATTTAAACATAACCAAAAATATTATTTAAAGTTTTATTTACAAAAAATTAAAAATAAAACTATTTTTTCTGGTAAAACCAATTGTTGAGTTGAGTCGTTTCGGCAAAACATGATAAATATTATTATTAAATTAAAAATGAACAGTTCGATCATTAAGTATTACTTTATGACAAGGTTAACGAAACACCATTATACCTAGATTCAAAAGAGCAGTGATTCCGAAACTCACGCATACCCTTTTCAAATGTTTTTTATTACTACTTCGTATAGAATATTGAGTATTGGCCATATTTTGTCAAAAATACATTGACTCAACAGTTGATTGTAAAAGAAAACATATTTTAAACTTTTGATGAAAAACTCTTAATCATAATTTTGATTATGTTCAAATCCACATTAAATATTAAATATTTGTTAAACTTTAAATATTGCCAATAAAATTAATCATTAATTTTGCATGAATTAATCAAATCTAGGTAATTGTGATATTTCGTGCTTTTCTTTATAAAGAGAAAAAATTTCCTGATAAGTAAATATATACAAAGCTGTACTTCGACAAATTTGTGCGTCGAAATCACTCGCTCCAAACCGGCCGCGCCGAACTGTCCTAGACCCAATTACCCGATTAACCCCTGTTTGAAACCGCCACTGCGAAGAACAACAGAACTTACAGATATATTTCGTGGTCGTGGACGCAATATTTACACTCAAACAACTAAGCTAGAAGTCGATTGAATATGACAAATCGATCTATCGCAGGCGATAGAATAAAATTACGAGACGTAATAAGGATCCTGAGGAAAAACAAGTTGGCGGGCGATTTATAAAAGGTGTGAGGCAGGGCGACAGACTAAGCCCAACACTATTTAAAGGGATAATTGACCAAATTATTCGCCGCGTCGAACAACTCAATATCGGCTTTCATATGGCCAGGATACTATTCAGCATTGTGTTTCGACGACGGCGCAGTACTGATAGGTAATATTGAGGATTACTTGCAAAGCCTATTTCTTAGGTTCCAGAACATTTAAAAAATAACTCAGCATAGATAGATAGATAGATTAGACAAGGTCGACCCGCTAGTAGCAGCCCTACATCATTGCGACCTTTTAGGGTCTATTGTACTACTCTCTCTTCTGTACATTACCCTAATGAGAGTTTGGTGACATCATGATGGAATTTGACCATATCTCTCTATTTTGTGCCATATGGGCCGCTCCATGTATATTTTCACCGATAAGGTCTTTAGTTTGGTCGACCCATCGTTTTGGGCATCCTCCTCTTGGTCGCCGACCATTTACTTTCCCTTCTACCATTATTCTCTTAATGGAGTCCCCTCTTCTGGCAATGTGGCCAAAATATCGCAGAAACGACTGGCTGACTTTTGAAGACAAGCGCGTCGTTATATTTAGCTCATGCAATATGGACTTGTTAGTTCTATGTGCCGTCCGCGGTATGCGCAGCTTTCTTCGGTACGTCCACATTTCCAAGGCGTTTATCCTTCGTTTATCTGCTTCTTTTCCAGTCCACATTATTGCTGCATACGTTGCTATAAGAAAAATTAGCGCATTCAGGAGTCGGAGTTTGGTTGATTTGGTGATGGCTGTGTCTCTTCATATGGTAGCGAGCTTTTTTGTAGCTGTTCTGGCAATGGCTAGTTTTCGACGTATTTCTTCTTCACATTCAGCGGTGTTGGTTACGATCGAGCCGAAGTAATTGAATTTACTGACAACTTCATAGTTGCGTCTGTTCTACACTTAAAATAGATCGAGTATGCAAACATTTGTTATTTTTTTCAAAAGATTTGCATACATTTTGCTCATTTGGATAAAAGCCAATCATATATTTTTATGAACTAAAACATGCTGATCCCGAATTCGAAAAGAGTTTCTAGCTTAGGTCTTTGGTTTTTAAAATATTCGGAAAATTATTGGAAATTTTGGAAAACACTTAGTTTCGATAATTTTGCAAATTTGTTGAATACCCCATCATCATGTATCCTTAATCAATTTTTCATAAAACTTGGTTTATTATTACAACGTTTATAAACGCAGCCATTTTTTTATATCCAACGCTCGATTTGTTTTTGATAATTATTAATCAATTATTAATGCTTAAAATATTTTTATTTTGATAATTTTAAGTACAATTATTTACGTTTTTTACTTAGCCTCATTACATTTTTAATAAATTACGAACATTTTTTTAATTACTTTTTTTTAATTTTAAGTAAAATGTGTTGCTTTAACTTTTACAGAAGTAAGGTAAATATAATTATAGTTATATAATTTAAAGTAACATTTATAGTAATTTAGAGAAATTGTAAGAAATGATAAGGTGAAAGATAATCATGAAAAAGGAAAATAAATAATTATATAGGTGTAATTAATTATGTTAAAAAAGTGTTAAGAATATTCAAAAATGAATTAAAAAAATTAAAATTCTTAAAGATGTATACTTAATACTCGGCTTAACATAAACACAATGAGGAATTCTAAATAAATAAACTGGCTATAATTATGTTCAAATTATCTTTGGTTTTTTGTTGGGAAAATGATAAAAGCCTCCTTAGTTTACATTCCGGTCGATCGTTCTTTCCGAAGAGAAAAAAGATAATTTATCGTTTTAGGCGGACAACGTTTTGATGCTTTAACGTGTAATTTATAAATGATTTTGTTTTATAATGCCTTTGTGTATCTTAAAGTCATCACAACGCAACGGCGAGTCGGTCGCTGGACAGAGAGGAGTAGGCAGGCAATTTACCATATGATATGTTTGCTTAGGGGCAAGGCCTTTGAAGTGTTAGCCGCAACAAGCAAAGAACAATGAGTACCGGTCGTGGTTTTAATGGTGAGCCGCGAAAGAAGAAAAGATGATGATCTCGCGCACGTCTTAGCTTCAGCAGCGGCTTCGCCGGCCTAACACTAAAACATGTTGGCCCTATAATTAAGGGAAACTCATTTGTGTTGGCCTGACACCTTAAAGATAGGCATTTAGTCAGCCGTCAGCGGCGTCTTTGTAGCCGGTTACCTCGAATAGCCCCCCATCGTCCGGGCCTTCACCCCGCGTCCCGCACGACCCGCTTTTATCCGCTACCCGCTACCCGCGACCCGCGAAGAGCTCGCCTACCTGCTCTAAAACAATTCAGCGGTTAACAAACTGCTTCGAAATAAGACCGAAGGCGGAGCTGTTCTTTGCAGAGGCGATATCGAACATATATCGCTCCGCCCTGGCACCGACAGGGGGCCACGGGACTCCGACGCCGGGCGTCGCAACTACCCTCTTCACCCCAAAAACACAACGAATCGCGCAAACATACCGCAACCGCAATATCATGTAAACATGTTTTTTAACAAACAATAATCCATCCATACAATAATTGATCACCATGTCAAAACGGAAGCACATATAATAAAATTATATTATTATTATTATTTAATATTAATCTTTACATTAAACCTACTTATAAACATGGTGATTTATACAAAAAAAAACAAATAAAATTAAGTACTCCTATTATAATTAGCATTAAGGTAAAAATGTATAATACTTAACTTTTCTTATTAACGGACAAGTTTTTCAAATCAAAATTTCGGGATTTTATAAAAAATATACTTAAACTATATCAATAACAAATAACCAAAAAGTTATCATTTATTTAAATTTATTTTACTACAGTAAAAAATATATGTACATATATGAAATAGTTAACTACCATGTTACCATGTTATTGGAGTTTTCTGTTGAGTAATTAAATAAATAAATAAATAAAAATTGAGACACATTAGGGTGATCATTTTTGTTAAAGTTCAATCCTGGACAACACAAAAAGCAAACCTAACCTAACCTAACGTGCCACTTTTAATCTTTTAGTTACATTAAAATTTAATTTACAACATAATTGCTTGTATACAAAATTTTGGGTAGTGTAGTAATTTAATTCATAGCTATGGATAATCAGTAAAAAAAATGAAGGTGTGGTCACCACACGACTTTTATTCACGAATTTAAGACATATTTGTTAATTTTAATAAAAACTTAACTATATTTTTTGAATCATTAGTTGATCAAAATTACAGATACAGCTTTTGATAAAATAAATGATGGAAATCATTTCCCAAAGATTTTATTATTTTCATAATCCAGGACAATTTCCGTAATTGTTCCGGAAAATCCGGGACAAATGTTCTCTCTTAGGCACATTTGTATTTGCAACTAAAAAACTATACCAACTTTGTTTTTGAGTTATTGGGGTTTAAAATTAATGAAAGTTACAAAGTTATAAGAATACAGAAGCTGCGGCCGATAGCCAAAGCAGCTGACGCCGCGAAAAAATAAAGAACACAGAAATAATCAAAAGTCCGAATGTTTTTGAAATTGGCGAATGGTAAATTGTTTTCCTCGCCTTTTTTTTTTCAAAATATAGTAAAAATTAAATTTTGTATTTGACTTATAACTTGACTAATCCCATTAAAAAAATACACTGTTTCGATTTTTGCAACCAACTATCCAAATTGTTTTTTTTCTAAATGGAGCCAAAATAAAATGTTTTTTTACTTTTATTAGAATATCATGGCAAAAATTACCCAACAATGAAAAAAACACATATCAAATTCATGGTAAAAAAATATTTTAACCTATGGATGTGAAACTGAAATTGACAAACAGGAGTACTACCAATGCAAATAGATGCCTTGCGACGATCTGTAATATCAACGAGATAACTGCGATAAAATATAAAACACATAAACAGTAACGTGATTAGCACCGCAACAGTTATGAAAGAAATTGAACACAAATAGTTATCTAATCGCACATGCACATAGGATAAAAGAAAATGAGCAGCCAAAACAAATATTGTAATAAACAACATTTTCAATACGGAGCGCGCGTAAACAAAGTTCAACGGAAAATCCGTACGCAAAGCGTGTGATTGGTCGTTGTCCGTATTCAGTTTATTTTTTGACCATTCAAAGCACTTTGAATACGTATATATGTAAAAATGTCGACTAACGTCTAACCTGTGCATTATAGGCTGTTCACGTGAATTTGCTGAAGCATAATAAATGAATAAATGAAACCAAGGCCTAAACACTAGAAACAGATAATTAGGTATACGGATTCTTAGTTATGCTTTATCCACCTATCTGTGTTGCAGATATATTGTCATTATATTCTATCTTAAGATATTATCCTGGTTTTGTTTTTAGTCTACTTTGCTGATATTTTTTGGACACCATTTATTTGAATGTTTTATCTGACCAAAGCACATCAGATGTGATAGCTTTTCACTTCCCTTTTAACATCACATTACAAAATTAAATCGTAGCAAACTAATTGAATATTTAACTGACTAACAAAACAACCAAGTAATTAACTAATAATTCAACAATAAAAGTTTGCAAATCAACGGAACTACGTATATGTGCAAAGTTTCAAGTCGATTGGATTTGTAGAAGTGGCGTAACATTGGACAGATTTAATCGTAGTAAATAAAATAACTATTTAACTGACCGACTAAACAGAAAATTACCTAACTAACAATTCGACAATAAAAGTTTTAAAATCATTGGAACGACGAATGTGTGCAAAGTTATAAGTTCATCGGATTTACAAGATACGTTAGTTAGTAAGTAAGTAACTAACCAAGTAGTTAAGTAAATAACTAATAAGTAAACTTAAAAGTGTATATAAATTATCAAAACTATGCATGTGTGCCTCGTTGATCGTATATGTTAAGTGGGTCAAAATTGAATTTTAAGATTTGATCCTAACTAATTATTTGATAAATTAATTAACTAATTAATTATTTAAATATTTTGTTAATTAATAAACTAATTGTCTAATTAATTAACAAATTAATTAGAGAAGCGCGTCTAAATTACGCGAGATACGGCCCTAACAAACGTTAGTTAGTAAGTAACTAACTAAGTTATTAAATGACTAACTAATAAGTAAACTTAAAAATTTATAAGTCATGTATGTGTGCCTCGTTTTAGTTGAAGTGGGTTAAAACTGAATTACAAGATTTGACCCTAACAATGTAACTACAATTTATTTTCGAATTAATAAGCTTATTTAATACCTGATTAAATATCTAATTAGTTAAAAGAAATTTATAAAGACTTGAATTGATTTTGAATAATCTAAAATTCTGCATATTGAACTCGGAGTGTGATACACTCGAACAAATCAGGTTGCTTACATGCGTAAACTGTAAATGTAAACTATAAACTGTAAGTAAAGTTACAAAAGGAGTGCAAGCTGCATGGCAGTTTTCGTTTCGGTGGTTTATTATTTCATTATAAATAGATTAAACTGCCGTTTCGTTTCATATTCACAATGGTACATAATTCATGTCACAATATTGACATGGATCATTAAAAATTACACGTCGCAAGTATTAATCAATATAATTTCGAATTGACTTTCAAAGCCTTATTGCAAATTATGATTTACTGGTGTGCGAGTTCATTAATTTATGCGTATGTGCGAGTTTCTATTAGTAATTACGTAGAAACAATTACCAAATCATGCATTTAATTATTAGGTGGTTATATTAGCCGCGGAGCGATTCGCTATAAATTACCGCGTAAATTTGAACGGAATCAATAAATCTGTAATCTGGTGCTGCAAGAGCTGCTGCAAGACGTGAAACGAGACGCGCGCGGTGCTTTCGATCCAAACCAATATTCCTTTCGAATCGGTATCTATATTTAATCACGTTATCGATTTTGAAAATCTCAAATCTCCGATCACATAACTATACAACAGCCACACCATTGGAAATGAACCCTTCGACTTCGACGTGAGTATCTCTTCTTCTACCTACGTGTTTCTTCTGTCGGTTCTGTCGGCATTGTTGCATTACAAAACACTCCTCTTCTTCTTATAGGATATTACGCCGAGTCGCGAATCATTTTACTTTAAAATGTAATTTAAAAGCAATGACAATCATTTCATTGTTTTATGTACTTCTTTATCTACTACTATTTCTTCTTCTTCAACCTTCGTTACACTTTATCTACGGCGCGGCAAGGAATTTCTCAGCAGTCCACACAGAAATTACATGATTAGTTTAATTTTACGCTTTTTATGAGCCATTCAAATTGAAATTGAAAATGTATGCTTTTTCAATTCACATAATAACATAAACTATACTAATCGCACAGGTCAAGTAGCTAACGTCGAGCATGCATGCGTTGTTCGAACATCGATTCGACATTCAAGCGCGCTAATAGCTTTATTAATTAACTCGATAATCAAAATAACATCCAAATTATAACATAGCCGTGCTCCTTATCGTCTAAAAGGAAAGTCTAACAAAATTACAAATAAAAAGAAGGAAAATTTTATCGGCACGTTAAGTATAAACGTTCGTGCCATGCACTGTTTTTCATTATGATTTATACATGCAGATACATACTGTTGTACGTACAAAACAAAAAATAATAAATAATAAAAGTAATAATTATTTAAATATTATAAAAACATTAAAACGCTTCGTTCCTTTTAATAAGCGCAAACCTGCTTATATTTATGGTAATTATTTATTTAATAACAGGGCCCCGTTGAATCTATTTTGTGTCCTTAATTGTATAAATATTGACTTTTTTTCTGTGTCCATGTTATATAAAGCATGCACCATTTTGCTCTGGCTATTATTATTGCAGGTAACTAATCGGAATATCACTTTAACATCAAGCCGCGTTTTATAAGCGCACGCTGTAAAAATATAATAACATACACATGTAAATATATAAATAAATAATAACTACAATGCATAGCAGTAATAATAAAATTATAATAATTACAAGCGCGCTCTTTCTCTTTATCCATGGCAAAAAAAATAAAATTGGAATCATGAGAACGGAACGTGTAATGTAAAATGTGTTCAAAAACGAATTTCATCAATTAAATATCATAACATCTATATTATAATGATAATGAAGCAGCTGGAGGACTGAAGGAGTTCTATTGTCTGTTTCCATCAATGATAATGATATTGTTCTTTATTTTTTTTCTAATTACGCGCATTTGTTTCTATAATCCCATTACAATAATATTTCATATATCAATAATTATAAATAGTCCTTTCAGGATTGAAAATCCGACCATCCGTCCTCTTCTTGTTTATGCTTTATGGAGTTTTGTGGAAGCGAGAGGTGTTGTTGGATATGTGGAGGTATGAGAAAATTATAAGGCAGAGCAGTTTAGGTCGGTTTGGATATTTTACGATAAATCCGAGTCGAGCATTTCGTCCAGACAATATAAATATTGTTTTTATTTAAAAATATTGTTGCATTTGCATTTTGCACGAGTTTCGTTAGTTATTTCGTGCGAAAGTGGTTATTATGAATAAAATAAATGGATTTTGAAGAATCGTGATTTGGGTAGAAATCATGTGTAATGTAATAGGCTATAAAATATTGTTTGAAAGTCGAATTGACCGATTCCGAGCGAGGTGTAACGTTGAGATATAATTAGATGTTCCAGCTATGTTTGATATATATCCTGAGGCTTTAAATTGGTAGCTAGGGCCAGCAAGTTTGTCGGCTTGGTAAATAATCACAGAACTGACTATGCGGCTGAAGCTGATCTCAACAGATCAAACGCGCGAATAGGCTCAGTAAACAGCAATTAAGCGGCAACTTAAACCACCGTAATCATGGGCCTTAACTTGCTACTTTGCCTTCATAATGGTAGGCCATATGTGTTTGTACTGCCCGTCGCACAACCACAAAAACCATGCTCTTTATTTTACCACTTCACCATTCACACCTTTTGTTTACTTTTAAAACAAATCTACACCCAACTAAACTCAAACAGACTACCAACAAAAAAATCAACAACAATCGAAACTAATCAACTTTCATCCACAACACCATTTACCTAATAATTAACTTACAACACTCTTTTGCAATTAATAATATTCATTTTAACGGTTTACCAACAAAAAAAATTCAAATTATTCTACTTCCTTCTACCTTTCTACATCAACTCTGATTATTCTATTCTTCTCATACATTTAACACTAAGCAAAAACTTGACACAAAAGATTCTCATTTAAACAATTTTAAACAAAAATAACACTTTAATTAAACAAAAAACAAAATCTACACATTTTTAAATTCTTTTAATTTACAAGATTAGAAAAACAAAATTTTTAACTTTTCTAATTTACAACATTTTACACTTTTTAGTTTACAAATTTTGAAACTCTTATGGTTTATAAAACTTTTAATTATTTAACTATCGAACTAAAAAAAATTAACCTGCACTTTCAACGTCTCAACATCTCAAAAGCAAAGAACCAAAAATTTTACACTTTAACAGTAATAGAATTATAATACACAAAAAGTCTTCCTTCTTCTACTTTTTATTTTCTTCTTTACTTTATAGGGGTTAAAGTTAGTTTCCATTTATTTTAGTCCTACTCCCTCAGCTTGCCCATTTTATCGTGGCATCCGACTCATGATTGCGCACAAGTATTTCTCACGTTACGACAATCATATTGAGCAGCATCGCATTCTCTTTCTCTCCCTCTCTATCTCTCTATCTCTTTATCTCTTTATCTCCCTATCTCTCTATCTCTCTCTTCTAACCTTCTTGTTTTTCTTCTTTTTCGCATATTAGATTGTTCTGTTTGTAAAATTTGATTGTTTTGTTCCACGTTTTTAGTAGCCATCTTGATTTTTTCCCTCCTGCTTTAGCTTCTCACGCTTTTTTTATCTGCCTGGAGTTGTCCTTTCTGCTTTGGTTATAAAACCATCCTAGTTGCTCCAATTCAATTTTCATATGCTGCGATAATATTTTTCGCCTATCCATTTGTCAAGACCGGATCCTATATTTTTAAGTAACTTCTTTCACCCTTCCTAATTATTTTATCTCTTCCATCTGTATCTGTTCTACGTTCAACAAATACCTCAATGTAGGCGCATATATTGTACTGTACAATGTTATTATCGAATGATTTTCAACTTTTTTTCATAAATTTTTTTTTCTTTTTTATTAATTGTGCCTTAATTCTGTTGAAGATATTGCTAGCGCACTTTTCCTGATTTTCTATTATTATTTGTAAGTTAAATTCTTTTACTTGTTTTAGATCTTCTTTTCCTACTTGGATGTCTTTTTTCCCTTAGATAATGCCATGGTTTTGGTTTCTTCTTTATTTATTTTAAGTTTTTACTTATTTAGCATTTCTTCCTAAATCTCTAGATTCCCTTGCAGTCCCATAAGGAATCTGGACAAGAAAATAAAAATATGAAATTAATAACTTGGTAACAGGAAAAAAAACGGCAGACCATTGTTTACTATGAACAGGGCAGAGTTCTATGGGCAAAATGTGCCAAATCAGGTATCAACATGGAGGTACAAGAAAACAAATGTATCTTAAATCAAAAGAATGTTAAAAGAAATTAAGGACGGCCTATTAGTTGTTTATGGAGTCTCCTATCGCACATTCCGTATCCCTCTTCTCTTAATTTCTTGCACTTTCGTTCTTTTAACAAGTTCATCACAATTTTCGCGTTTCCCATTCTTTCCACTTTGGACGTTTTTGCAGCTCTTTGCCAGAAATCCATTTCGAGAGATAGCGAGTCTTTTTTACAGTTTCTAGGTGATTTCCCAGGCTTCACATCCGTAGTCGTAGTCCTAACGCTTTTAAATATGAAATTATACAAGAAATGCTTTTTACCATTGGTTGCGGGAGATACTTTTAGACCTAAGGATTTGGTTTAGACATTCTTTAACTTTTTCCATTTAGGAATTCGTTTCCCTATTCTTTTTTTGTGCAGCCTTCTTTTTTTACTTTTCTTTTTTTTTATTCTTCTTCTTCTTTTTCTTCTTCATGTGACTCTCAGTTTGTCTATCATATTTGACTTTTACGATATGTATATTCAGCATATACTCCTATTGGCGTGTTTTCTTCTAGGTATCCGTATCGCCTCCGATACTTAGGTATTTGATCTTTGTTAGATTTACCGATAGTTTCCATTCTTCATGTTTTTAAATAACCTACAAATTTTCTTTCTTTTAAGCAGTCGCTACTTGGTCATCTGCAAAATGTAGATTATAAAAGGTGGCGTTATCGTTTAACTCTACCGCCATTCTATAGCACATTTTAATCTCTAAATACTTTATTGAAATATATTTTAAATAGCGTCTTAGGGAGACAGTATCCTTGTCAAAGACTCTCCACTATTAAGAAGCTCTATGACATATTTCATCCTATTTGACTCTGGATGTTTATTGGTCATATAGTTGTTTGATTGCTGCTATTGCAGTACTATTTAAGGCCTAAGTTTTTAAACAGGAAGAATGTAATAGGCTCTTGTTAGATCTATGAATAGAAGAATTTAATATAAAAGAAACGAAATGGAATTTAACGTGAGAATTATAGAAGAATAAGTTACTAGTTCAATGGGGCTGTTGAATAACAGAAAGGCCGAAGTAGAGTATAATAAAATAAAGAGCGTACCTAAATAATATAATATATTTGCCCTGCAACAAATAATTAAAAAGCAGAAAGCTCAAAACCTACCTTTATAGATTTGGAAAAAGCCTACAACACAGTTCCCTCATTACTTGCTTGTTGTTACCTAGGCGACTTCTCCGCTTACTTTCGTGTTGTGAGTTTTGTCTGCTATTACACGAAAGCAATGGACCTACAGTTTAATGTGGGTTTCGAATCACTAAATTGGGAAACCTATGCTGAAGCATATATAGCGCGGTGCCTTCCAAAAGGGAAGTGATCGTTAAATTCCGATGTTGATTTTTAGAATTTAAACCCTTTAGTTTTGTAGGTAACGCGTTAGCCATCTAAACTACCGTCACTTCTTATTATCTATTACACATGTAAATATTTTTTCTTTTCCATAAATACATTTGTAATAATAAATTTTTGACTACAAGAATTTCAAAAATACGTTTAAATAGTTTTTTTTATCATATTATGCTATAAAAAATTTATGCCTATTTGGAAAATTATTTTGTAAAAATTCTTAAAAAGCGTATTCAAAATTAAAATCAATTGGATAATTTTTGAGATACAAACCTTCAAAATCACTTATTTCTACGATAGTAGATAATTTTAACCACTTCTAGTTTAAAAATTTTTAAACTATTCTAGAAAGTGTTTACTAACTTCCATTTAAACACCACTAAAATTTTACAAACTTGTTCTACTACCTTAAAAAAGTGCTCTTTAACATTTTTGGTCCTTCTTCACCCAATTACACCACTTATCCTTATACATTAAAGTTTTCTTAATTATTTTAAGTGACAATTTACAACCAAAATGTGTCTTTTAAAAAACGAAAAGTGAGGTAATTTGTTGTTGGTTACAAAGAAATAATTATTTACTATTACGTTACATATCGCAGATTTAAAAGGGGAGCTTTTTCCGAAAAAATTTCATTTTTGGTGTCAGCTTAGAATGTATCCTTCATTTTTTAATTAAATTGCATAATAATAAAAGGCAAAAACTATTTTTATCGTTGCCTAATTTTTGATATTTTCATATTTTTGTATTTTTACTTAATTTTTGGTTGATCCATCAATAAAAAATTTATTGAATGCACTTTTGGTCAAGACTTTCAAAGCATTATCTCATTTAATTTCTCTTCCATTAATAATTTCCTTGAGGTATTCAGTAGTTATGCTTGTGTAACTTTATTAACTTTTCTTATTTTGAATGATAAAAGATGAGCTTTACAATTTTCAAGACGTTGCTACAAAACTTTTTAATTGGAAATTATTTCTATACATTATCCATTCTTTATACCTAGAATCAGGAAGCTTAACTTTTGTTAGGCCAATTTTTATTGAGCTTATATATGATAAAGCACAATAACTAAATTGGAATAATCAACTAATTTTTCTTACATTTAGAGTCATTTAAACAAAATTATTTAGACAAATTTTAGTTTTAGTCATAGATAATGTAAAATTTTTTAAAAAAGTGAATTTTATTATGTTAAACATACTTTTTTTTCTATCAACTTAGACAAGTTGTTAGAACATTGGAATTTAACATAAATAAATTTGAGAAAACTAAAAAAAAACTGTAAATTTTTTTACTTTCGGGTTTAAATTGCGTGTTTTTATTGGTTGTTGCCAAAGTTTTGCTCGCCATTGCAGGGAGTATTTCCAAGGCGGAGAAGTTTGATCTAACCTAACCTAACTAGCCATCGACGTCCTTTTGTCTTTCGGGTTAAGTCGCGTATTTTTATTGGTTGTTGCCAACGTTTCGCTCGCCATTGCAGGGA
>JARJDX010092656.1:0-13416 GCA_030264735.1 Gymnusa sp. GC000175
GCCATATTTTATTGCACATGGTGGGTAAAATAAGGTTATGACAGATTTTAATAATAGTAACACGATGTTTTTTATGTGTATTTTTCTGTGGCCGTTTTCTGGGTGCTTTCTTATGTTTGGTGAATTTTTAAATATCGTTTAAATATGTAAACACATATAACTAAAATAAAGTACCCACCATGGAGTGGTACATTTTTCCCCGCTAGAGGGCGTATCGCTTAGCTTGTTCGCGTATAAGCAAGACACATTTATTGAGCAAAATTTAAATATTCCTAAACCATTCAATATTAGCTGATAATATAAATAAAAATAATTTTATATGAAAATATTCAGTTGCATTTAGTTAAAACTTGAAAACCTTTTTTCATTTTCTTAAAAAATCATTGATCGAGAAGATTATCTAAGCTTTTAAATATTTATTAGTATTTCCCTAACAATTTGGTTCTTAACTCTATAATATATACACTTCACTCGCTCTGCCAATATTCGGTTAGGTGTAAAATTTTCGAATCACAAATTTTCGAAAGAACAAATTTTCGAAACACATATTTTTGAAAAAATTTGGAGGAGAACAACAAATATCAGGTGATAGGTGACATAACTATAATCAAGCTCAAACAGATCAACAGATGACCCATAAGCCATTTAGTTGTCGCCGGACGTTATGTGTAAGGGGTGAAAATCACGAAATTTTGGTTAAATTTGTAACAATTTTACCCATAATTATGACAATTTTAATCAAAATCATCGCTATATTGTCAGAAACCATTTGAATTGGATTAAATTCATTTTTATTTTAAACAAAATCATACAAATCGTTTTCGTCTTAAGGAAAGGAAGGAATTTTAACCGCATGGATCTAAATTTTTAGAAAACTTAACGTAACTCACCAATATTTTGACATAAATTATTCCAGTTGGATTAAAATAATTATAATTTTAACCAACATTATCAAAAATTTGACAAAATTTTCTCAATTTTACCAAATTCGACCAAAATTGCTAAAATTTGACTAAAACTATTTAAATTCTATGCAAAGTCATTTAAATAATAGCAAAAATTGCCAAAGTCTGACCAATTTCATCACTAGTTTACCAAAAATAATTTAAATTTAAGAAAAATTACCTAAAACCGATAATATTAGAGTTTTAACAAAAATTTACCAAATTTTATGAAAGGTATTTAAATTTGAAAAAAATGCATCTAAATTTTGACAAAAATTGTTCAACATTTTAAAAATTTTCAGTTATTACAAAAATTAGCTGTTTTGACAAAAATTGCTCAAATTTGATTAAATTCATAATAACACCTGCTTTGTCATACATTATTTTATTTATTAAAATAACAGTATGTCTCTGCAACTTGAAAGAAATAATTTCATTATCAATGTTGCTTAGCAACGAACAACGATTAGTTCTTAAAAGTTTAAATTAAAAAAAAAATGATAAGAATAAACTTTTTTTGCAAATTTAATTCACGCGCGTGATACATAGACCCATTTTTCCACTATGATTTTTTTTTATAATTGTAATCATTTGATCAACTTTCTTACAAAAATACGAAAATCGTTGAAGCTTGCCTAAAATCTTTCCAATTTTAAGAAAAATTATCTAAATTTTGAAAAGTCGTTTAAATTTGACAATTTATTTTTTTCTTTATTTACCATAAAATAATAAAATAGTTGCATACAATTGTATCCTGCAGAGGCAGCATTGACCTAAATTATTAATATTTTAACAGTCAGCCAAATTTAACCAGATTTAATAGATTTTACCAAAAAATCAACCAAATTTTTTGAGAATGTAATTTGTAACAAAAATTGTTAAAATCTGACCGTAAAAATCACAATTTTACCCAAAATTGATTAAATTTTGATACAAATCGAACAAGTTTTAGTAATTTTTTAATTATTTTAACAAAATTCATTCATATTTTATTAAAACAAAAATTTTATAAAATATTCTTTCTTCGACGCCAGCGCTTTGGCCATTAGCCGCTCAAAACTTGTTAATAATAATTTTGTAAATAAAATGATTCATTAGTTCTCAAATTAATAAAACCAATCAAAATACCAATTTAGTTTTGCTCTAAAGTTAATAAAAAAGGCAATAAGAAGCATTTCAATGACAAGATTATTTGACACAGTCAAATGGAAACATGTAATCATGGCACAATAAATTAAACATTAAATTAATTAGATTAATAAATGAAAACGTACTGATGTTAAATTAAAAAAAAAAATTAAATACCAAAAAAATCGGAAAGTTACATGAAATCCAAACATACAGAGAAAAGCAAATAATCATAATAATTTATATATACAGCGTCATTCTGTCAAAATAACATAAAGCCGTAAAAAAATTCAAACAGGTGTTTGGGCTAAAAAATTTTGAATTTTAACAAGGCATCATATCAAGTATAGCCAGCACAGGGGAAATCACTGGATCTACCCTTTCACGCAAATAACTATAGTACAACCATTTGCTTATTGACTTAACAAAACAAGACATCATTCTGGTTTTGGTTTCTGGATTCCAGAATCCAGACATCATTTAAACATATATTTAATACACTCTGTTTATTTTTACATTGTTGAATCCTAAGAAACTTTGGTAAAAATTATTTTTTTATGACAGGCTTTATTATCGACTCGTGGGTTTCAGCTCCACTCTAAACTTCCGTATGAAACATTGGTCCAAGGAGGTTACATATTCATAACTAGTGCCCAATTTTCTTCATTTGGTTAAATCCACTTCATTAACTAATTATTACTAGCTTACAGTAAAAGTGGTTTTAAGGGGTTTCGAAATATCTATGGTATACAAAAGAACCTATAAAAAGTTGTCCCAGAGGTCAAAAAACCAGGACTCACAAAAGGCTTCCGCGCTACTTGAAGAAGTAGAAAAATTATGTCTGTACAGTGTACACTCATAAAACACATACTATTTTTCTGCTTTTTAAAATTTTAAATTGACTTGTACTTACCCAGTTATACACACTCTAAAGATTTTTTATTTCAATGAATCAACAAAATATTCAATAATAAAAACAATAGAACATACATATTTTAGAAACACAAAAAAAATGTGTTTTTTAAATGTTATTATTATCAATCCCATTTTTTTTTAATATATTGCGACAAAATGAAGTGGCAGAGATATACTGGAAATTTTTGTTTTTAATGTTTAAATGAATTTTAATATTATTCAAATATAAAAAATGGAGGTATGATCACCATCCGACTTTTATCTACAAATTGTAGATACATCCGTCACTTTTGATAGAAACCTAACCAGCTGATTAGAATGACTGTCTTTGGAAATTTATTTTGTAAAAGTATATGATGGTAATAATTTTACTAACAATATTGTTTAGCAAAAAACAATAATGAAAATAAAATTTATTAATTATCGGATTTTATGGAAATTTAGAAGTTAATTATCTAATAAAGCACATCTTCTTTTTCTTTTTGTGCCATACTCGTTACTGAGTGTAGCTTACTTCGTGTTTGCCATTTTGTCTTCTATTACACGAAAATAAGTGACTTATAGTTTAATATGGGTTCCGAACCACTAAATTGAGGCAGTTTTTCTGGGAAAAGTACCCTTGGTGGTTGCCCATTGCCTTCCGAGTGGTCGTAAAATTCATGATTTGAACCCTGGACCTTTAGCTTAGCAAGCAACGCACGACCCAACTATGCTACGACACTTAAACTTTAATAAAAATTCTTATATAATCATCGAATATTATTTTAATAAACATAATTTTAATATTAAATATTATTAAATTAATATAATTTAAGATAAATAAAAAAAAATTATAAGCTTGAATCGGTTAATAAAATTTAAAAAAATCAAACAAAAACATAAAATTTCATGTAAAATGATTGCAATTCTCTAAATATTATATAAGTTCGTCATTTATTTTTATAGTCTGTTTATGGCTTTCTATGCTTGTAACGTAACTATACAACCAAGGTTTTCGGTTATATGAATGAAATGAATCCATAGGTGATTTATTTTCAGCACCCTACATTCCATAATCCAGGTGGACACAATTCACACCCAGGTAATAAACATAAGAATTCTTTCTACATCCATTGTAGGATTATAGATTTCAATATTTTCTACATCCACATAAAATTTTATTGATTTTAAAACAAACGCGCGCATTAAAATATTTCTTGTTTTTTCTTTACCGTTAGGTGATTTTTAATAAATCAAAAAAGTGAGTGTGACATGTTATAAATAGCAATTAGTTTTGTGATGCCTTTTGTGCAAAAACAAAAGTGCTCGCGGGAATACAAAAAGTCTCGTAGTAAAAATGTATGTAAGAATACATAAGAGGCGCACGCTCTCAAGTGGGTCTGGGTTAATGCTTCTTCCATATTCTTGTATGTGACTATATGGTTTTACGAGGTTACTTTTATTTCAATGTCAATTCAATCTTTTCGTTTTATTGTTATAAACGCTATAAATGTGAACCTTGATTTAATTAAAGGCAAATTAATACACAATACTAACTTTTAATGGTTTCAATAAATTAGTTAAACACTTTGATCGACCTACATTTACCAAGAAAAATGACACGGAATGTGTCATTATTAATACCAACACCGCACCTATTTACTAATGACAAAAACTATTTGTAATATCTAATCTTTTATTTGTTTGATAAAGGAGATTTTGATTAATTAATATTCATTTGTGTGGATGTGGTTTTTGGGATAATATTTCCCACAGGTCGTGTATCGACTACCTGGCATAAATGAAGTGCACACATTAGTTAGCTTTTGGACAGTTGGTAGCCGAGATATCCATCATTTGACCAAAACAACAATCGTCCAAGTCACGCCACGAAAACGTCTCACATGCCATTTTACTTCTCTAATAGTTTACTACACGTCTGGCTTTCTCTGACCTACCCTAACTTTGTCATAGCACACAATGGAAGTTTGTGTACGATTCTTACTTTACCTGCGTGAACTTTTATGTATGTGAAATACTCGTTTTGTGATAAAAATGGATTAGTCTCGAGTATAATTTGTAATTTCCTCTAGTTTTATTTTTTCAAAGGAAAAATATAGGAAATACGTTAACACATGACAGATCTTTGCTTTGATTGATTTTTGTGTGCATAACAAAATTGTGCCATTACGTTTCATTATAAAATATACATTGTAAAATATTATAAATATTTTACAAAAATAATGATTTTTACTCTTCTTATAACAAAAAAAAAATGTTGGTGTGGTTACCACACGACTTTCTTTCACAAATTTGACACATATCCGTTACTATTGACAAAAGCAATAATTATCAGCTAAGTAATTTGGCAGTATGTCACTAAAATTTCATTTTGCTGAAATGTATGTTGGCAATAATTCCGATAATGACATCCGTCGTCAGCTGCTTATAATGCCGGTATATTTGTGCAACTTGATGGGAATAATTTCAATAAAAATTTTGCTTAGCAACAAACAAGGATGAGTTCTTATAATGTTAAATTTTGAAAAAATGATTGCAACAAAATTTGTCCAAAATTTAATTCTAAACACTTTTATATTTTTTTTTTCATAAACTTGATAGTTAAAATATGTATTTGCAAAAAACAAAAAACCTAACCAATAAACCATATTTGGTTTGTGGATTTCAGCCAAAAACCCACTGGAACCACACCATTTTTATTAAAAGTTAAAATATAAGTTTCCAGATTAATCAGTTAAGTCCGGTGTCCTGACATATCATCACGCGACATATTATCACGTGCCGTTTTATCACAGATAGTACATCAGAGGACAATTCATCACATGTCCATATCATCATGGACATGATTTTTACGTTTTTATACCATCACACGAAATTTCATCACGTGAGTATAGCAGTACTAACACTTAATGGGCGAATCATTGGAGTATGTAAAGGAAATTAAATATTTGAGAAGAATATGTCTTGGGATTTACTTAATTTGTTATCTATGAACCTTGTCAGGTTCCTGGAATTTTCAGGTTAAATAAATTGCTCCTATTACAAAAATTAACATATATAATAATATATAACAAAAGAGCCTAAAATTCATAATTAGTTTATCAAAAATTATATCCTACGAATTATAATTCCATACGATAAAATTTTATCATATTCCGTGTGTTCTGTGTTAGTTACTAACAGTAGCTTTGTTAATATTTTGTTTCTGTTTTTTTGTTAAAATTTCTTGTTCAGATGGGCTTTTTTAACTATTTATTAATTTATTATTTATTAATTTTGTCCGTGATGAAGAGTAAATGTGATGATATAGACACGTGATAAAATTTCGTGTGATGATTTTGTCTGTGATGAAAAGTAAATGTGATGATATATCCACGTGATGAAATGTCGTGTGATGAACTGTCTGTGATGAAATTTCGCGTGATGATATGTCGCGTGATGATATGTTATATAACCTTAAGTCCTCTGGGCTGTAGAGAGGATACAGATCGACAGATAGACACACAGACACACAGACAGACACCACTTCGAAAAAAACTTTTTCTGAATGGGGTGAGTCGAAAACGGACATTTCCACTAAAACCTCGGTTTCGAAAATTTTCGCGGTTATTATAATTTTTTTTACTAGTGTTTACTAGGTATGGATTATTAATTACCGGTCAAACTGATTAATCTGTTTTATTAATTGGAGTTAGATTATTGTAAGAGTTATAAAACAGATATTCAGCGTAATTACTTTCACTAGTAACTATGAATACAAACAAAATTATTCACTTTGACTGTAACTTATAATATGTAATATCCACAGCTCATGAATAATTTGGTTAGTTTTAGTGGGTGTTTTAATTGATGTGTTAATTATTCTAAAATTACCCCTTGGAAGAAAATCTTAGCAAAAGAAAATCGGGATTGAAAACTTTGATGTATTTATTTCTTTCAATGCGGCTAAAAAATGATTCATATTTTAATGACTAAACTTCTGATTTTACCTCGATGAGGAAATGCTGCATTACGATGTCTGGCTAGATTACTTAACTTTTTTTTAGCCTTTGCATTTCAGAATTTAGGTCTTTTCCATAATTTTCCATATTATTTAACTAAACCCACTTGGCCAATTTATTTGATGTTGTCTTTTCTGCCAACCCATCACCACTTGAGTTCGGCTATATCCGCGATGATATCTTTTACTTTAGTTCGCCTTCTAATCTGCATCGTCTATTTTGTCTACTAAGCTGATTATGGATATGGATTTTTACATGGCCTTCTGTGAGGTTTTGAGTTCTTCTAAACTTTTCTTAATTAAGCGTGTAATTTCACTCGATTTCCTCACACTTAACATAGAAATCTCCTACGAGCTAACAAGTAGTGCAGAATACAACTTGTTCCTCGTTTCTTGGTTTTGAAGCTGCAAATCTAGATAAAAGTTTGTGAAAATGTGAAATGAAATGACAACTAGCACAAGACAAAAAGGTATGGAAAGTAAAAGGAGAGGCCTACATCCAGGAGTGGATACATAAAGGCTACCAAAGAAGAAGAAGAAGAAGGAAAAGAAGACAAAGAAGAAGAAGGAAAAAAAGAACAAGAAGCAGAAGAAGAAAAAGAAGAAGAAGAAGAAAAAGAAGATGAAGTTTTATGGTGATAGTTCTTTTTTCTCATAATTATTTTTGAGGCTCCTTATCCAGGTTTTTATAGTAGTTTTCTATTTTTTATTTAGGTGTTAATAAGGAAGGTAGGTAAAAATGTTTATATTCTTTGGTTTTTCTTGAGAACATAATCACTTTTATTATTATTATTACCGCTAGGGTTACTCCACTTCCACGTTTTTTTTTAAGAAAGTTTACAACGAAAGTGATCATTCATAGTGTTCTGGTATAATTCACCCTGTTTAATTTTAAAATTAATATTTTTCTGTTTAAATAATTTTTTTAAAAGTTTATAAATTTTAGTGTTAAACACTATAAAAGAACTAAGAAATATATAGCTGCATGAAAGCAAATTTACTAATTCTTGAATGAAGAAAATGTTAAAAGGTTTTGGTAAATGCATAAAACTTAAAATTATGGCGTATTTTTAAAAGAATTGGGTTTTATAATTAATTCTCTGTAAAAAATGGTCTCAGTCGAGGATGCTTTAAAAATTTTAATCCCTATGGGAACAAAAGTACAATTTATGTTATAGAACAGAATATAAAATATACAGGGCTAGTCAATAGGTACTGATGATTTTTAGTAGGTGATATAATATACCTATTGTACCTAAGGCTTAAAAATGTATAATGCTTAACTGTGTTTAACTTTAATGTACACTAAATGCTTATATATTCAATTAACGTTCCTTGGCGATCCAGTTTTCTCTAGATTTGGGATACAAATTTCCGACATTGCGATAAGACACTTCAGGACCTGATAATACATGTAAAGTTTATTTTTTTTAACGAAATTGAAGTATTAATGATATGAGCTTATACAATTTGAATATTTGGTTGCAATATCTGTTACTCCGTTCAAGATATTTAAAAGTTATGATTTAGGGTACTAAACATCAACACGCACAATGAATATATTATAAAATCATAGCAAAATAACAAATAAACGCATAATAAAAAATTGTTTAAAATAGATTTATGTGTGTATTAACTTTTTAAATATGATATAAGTACTTCACTGTGTAAAAAAGTGAAGTACATGCGTTAACATATCATCATAAAAGTGCAAGTTATAGTTATTATTAGACTTAAAACTACAAACTACAGCAATATGCGTAAAATGGGTGTAAAATAAAAGATAATTAGTGGCTCGCATTTCATAAAGAAAACAAAAAACCTTCGCAAAAAGTATAAAATACCGCCTAATGAAAAAAAAGCAGGTATACGCACTAAGCGTTAAATAAAAAGTTTCAAAGAATGTATCAATGTACCATCTAAGTGTGAGAAAGTGGAAGCAGATGTGGAAGGTCAATGAAATCCGAAACTTTCTTGGAATACTACATGAAGGGCAAATTAGGGAGTAATTACCAATAGCAGCAATTACAAAAAAATGTAATATTGAAATTAAATGTACTTTAAAAATTCTGAAGAAAATCACCTGACATTAGAAAGAGTCAACACAACAAATAAATGCAAAAACCAAGATTCTTACAGTGAAACGGTCACCATCAGAGTAAAAATTGTGAAGGTAAAACTTATGTATAATTTAGGAAAGGTCATGATAGAAAAGCATGCCAAAATAGAAACATAACTGTTCTGCGGCTTGCAGGTATTCTGGCATGGCGGTTCTTTCGCGGTGTTTTACTCTGTGTGCGCGTCTGCAAAATCCCAGTTTGTTAGCAACACTTGATTTTGTCTGGTATGTTGGCCAGGCGTATCCTGGAATGGTCACAAACCGTTGTTACCGGAGTATACCACGAATCGTATTTACTTTCAAGGAACTCGCTCGATGTTAGATAACAAACCCAGATAATCGTACGAAATAATACGAAATATCGCGATTTGTGAGAAGGCTCATTGATTGACAGACTTATGTAGGTACTTTATATATAAGATTATTAAATATTTTGACCAATTTTGTCAATCATATTCTAATCTAATATCTTGCAAATAAAAAAAAACTTACACAAATTTTTGTTATTTTATTGAAAAGTTCTTTTTAGATAAAGCGCTATTTACAACGATTGCTGATTTTATCTGAAGAATAAAACAAACAAGGCATTAGTTTTTATTAAGCCGGGTTTATAGTAACCGCTCCACTAAACATAAATCTTTGCTTAGCGTGGTATGTGAAGACAGATTTACTTATGCGATAGTATACCATCTAGGGTGGTAGACTAATGCAAGAAATTAGGTGTAATGGTTATACAAACTTAAACCCAGTTCAACCAAGACTGCGAATATAATTTAACATCATAAGAGAACGCTCTACTAGTGAACATAAATATAATTTTAATGTGAAAACATATTGTTTTGTGTGTGCTACGTTGTCTGCCAGAGCAATCGCAATAACTACTCTCATATACCTAGGTTTGGTAGCTACAACAATATGAACTCAGCTTAACTAGGTAAAAATATTCTACTACAAGTTGTTACACTTTTAAATGGTACCATTTTATCCAATTTTAAGTTTAAATTATATTATCACAATACTTTTTATTTATATAAATATGGAAATTTTATTGATTGCTATAAATCAAACAAATATATAAAATGCAATTTAAATAAATTGATTTAATCATTAAAATAATTATTTAAATGTATTTATAATTTTTCTATACATACTTCAGTTAATTTGTTTATTGTTTTCACTGCACGCCAATAAAAAACTTAATTTCAAAAATATAATTTTTTAATCACATCCATTTTTTATTTCAATAAAAATATATAAATGACATGAAAATTTTCAATTATTTTTTAAAATTTATTTCATGCTTTTGTTTTGTGAATTTTTCTTCATTTTGTTTTTAAATCTTACAAAAGTAATTTACCTATACGAAATCCTTAATATTACAACAATTATGTTCCATGGAGTTCTAAATAGAGAAAAAATAACTTTAACCTTTTATTAATTGAAAAGATGGTAATTCTTAAATTTTTGGGTTTACGTGATTGTTCTCAAGCCAATGGTGTAAGTTTGAGGGGGATATCTGATGACGTTATCAGTATACCCCGGACCCCAAGTGGAAGTTTGGGGATTTTGTTCAAGTAACAATAAAAATTGTATTCCATTTAAATCTATCAAAATGATAGTTTTACGATAAAAAAACGAATTTTCACTATTGCTGCGCCATCTGTTAGAAATTTAAAAAAAGTCCCCAGATAAACCCCATATAATCTCTTACCGAATCTGCAATAAAATAGGAGTTTTTATTTAAGATTTTAAAGTTGCCATCTCAATTCTGGGGAAGAAATTGTTAACGTCATTATATATCCTCCTCAAAACAATAAACTTTCCATTCGTAATCCAACACCCGGTATATGAGGTCTTCCAAAATACTTGCTATTTCAAACTAACGTTTGCAACTTAAATTCTTCTTAAGGGTCAAAGTTGAAAATTTTATTTTACAAATTATTTTTTTTGCTGGTGTTCTTAACTTTTAATAACACGTACCAACGAAAGATAAAATATATATTCTACAAAACATCGTCAGGGTTGAGGGAAGAAGAAGAATCTCCAGTAGACCCATCCGATCTATTTTGCTTCCAATAAAATAATAATAAAAAGGCTAGCACCAACATCAGAAACGGATAAAGCACACGAAGAAGAAAATAACAAAAACTCGGCAGTTTTAATACCATCAAAAAGTACAAAAAAAGTTCCAAAACATAAACATATAAAGAATATGTTCTTTCAACAACTATATTATCCCATTACATTTTGTTAAAGACGAGCATAATTTAAATTTCTCGTACTACTTTATTTTAAGCATCATCAGTGATACAAATAACGTAACATAGCATCTATAGGTAAAGAAAGGGTTTTGATAAAGTAAAACGATGTTTGAAGTATAAAAAAAAGTAGGAGTAAATGAAAAAGAAATAAAAGTTACACAATGTACACAAAGATCAAATAGCGATTGTAGAATACAATGGAATACAAAAGGAGGTGCTTGTAGAAGAAGGGGTTAGAGAGTAGGATTTGTTCTCTCGCCCTTACTTTTTATTGTTTATATAAAAAATCAGATAAATAAGACATTGAATTTGGAAGAAGAAATTGATAAAAACTGCTTGCATAAAGTCTATGAATAGGTTGTGTGTGATGATGTTATGTTCGTAACACTTGTACCTGTCTTATAATATGTATCTGTTTACTTGTAGAGCGGTTAGTCAAAATTTGCTTAGGAACACTCTAAAGATTCTCTACTCTACTAAGTATTTTATATGCGACTTTACTGTGTTTAATGACTGTTTCGACTTTTTGGTAAGTGTCCTATTTCTAGTTCTGCGCTAAGATATACGACCTCTTCGTTATTTTTCGTTGTTAAAAGTTCTTTAAAATGTTCTTCTCATCTCTCCAATATAGCTGCTTCATCTGATAATAATTCATTAAGCCATCTGGTTGATTTAGGCTTCAATTTTTTGTTTTTTCTTCTATTCTTGGTAAACTTTTCTCGAGTACTTATTTACATTGCTTCGTTATGTTTTTATTTTAAGGTTCAAATCTTTCCTCTTTTATTTTCTACATACTCTTGTTTCTGCTATTCTTAATCCTTTGAATTTATTTCTACTTGCTTGGGTTCCTCTTTGCAGCATACGTCTTCTGGTTTTATTACTTTTTTATGGCTTCCCTGCATTCGTCGTTTCTTGTTCTTTCTGCTCCTTTGTTGCAGGTTTCTTCCACGCTTTGTTTCAGGGCCTCGGTACCAAAATTTTCTTTTACTTTCTGCGCGTATGATTTTGATATTTCTATTTTCTTTAGAACATATATGTTCCAATTTTTGCTTATATCTCCATATGTGGATGCCACTGCTATCTGTTTTTTTAGCACTGCTCCTTCTATATAATGGCTCGGGTTTACATTCTGCTTCTCTGCTCTTACTTCTTTTATTGTTAAGATTAACGCGTGGACTATTTGGTTTGCCCTTTTGCCACTAGGTATTTTTCAAGTACCTTTATAAATGTCTTTATCAAGAAAACAGCGGCAGCATATCACTATTTCGTTGGTTGCACAATTTTATATCATTCCCACTGGTCTGTTCGTGTATGCAGTGTTGCCTTGCCACGTCGCGAATTTAGTGTTTCTTTTCAATTTTGGTATTAGTCATCTATAATCAGTAATTCGTCGTGTTCGGGTGTTCGTTCACATAGGCTTTGCAGATCGTCGTAGAAGCCTTCTACTTCTTCCAATCTTAAGTCTTCTTTTGGCGAGTAAGCGCTTAAGAATCTGACAATAAAAAGTTTACAGAGCCTGTCATTGCCGTTTTCTAAACTTAATATTGAGGTTCTCATTTTATGGCATATTGTAAAGTTTACTTTACTTTTCTCCTGCCTTTCTTCATTACCACTGTATAAGAGTATATATCGCTTCTTATCTATTTTTCTTTCCCCTTGTCATCTTGACTTCTTGTAGCGCAGTTACGTCCATCTTGTATCTCTCCAGATCTTTTGCTATCTCATGCTTGCAGCATCGAGCATGCGCTCCAAGTGCAAATTTTAGATGATTGATAATTTCTTAATTTTTTTTGCATGGTTCGTCTTTGTTGTTTCAGTCTATTCTGTTTCTGAGGCTTGTAATAAGCGTTTATATTAAATTAGAAGACGAACAGAATTAAATGAAATCCACAAGGCAGTGTCTTAGTACCGTAGCACTTTATCTACTCTGCATTAACGAAATCCTAAAAATTACGAATTGCAGGATGGCTACATTTGAGGATGACATAAAAGTGATGCCTCAATTAAGGAACCAACAGCAATACTGCAAAGCAGTTAACAATATCGCCA
>JARJDX010092657.1:0-30240 GCA_030264735.1 Gymnusa sp. GC000175
GACTATTCAAATTTAAAAAAAAAATATTGATTTAATTATTAGTTTTTGAGGTTCGACCCGACTACTCGTGATCTACATCCTGCAGACTTAATTAAATCCTAGGTTCCAACCTTATCATACCCGTAAGAGCTTTGATTACTGGAATACTATTCAAATTATATTAATTCATATATTTGAAAGCAACAAATCACCTCAAAATTTAAATAACTGCCTTACATATGTATAAATATTTTTGGAGCAAAGGGTATTTCAAGTTTTATTCTTGAATCATATTTAATTCCTTTTAAATGAAATAAGATTAGTCACAAAGTGTAAAACAAGAATTATCGGATATATTGTGCAAGGTAATGTAACAATATTACATTCCGAACACTTAATATTGGATAGATTTATAATCATACATACTAGCATAATATATAAGTGCAGGTCGAAGAATATTCCGTACGTGACGACTTTGAACAGCGTGGTATCAACATATCACAAAAGCATATCAAAGAACTGGCGTGACCAGAATCATTGAAGCTTATATCCGATCGAAGGTATTGAAGAAAACACTCGAGAATGCATTTTTCGATTATCCGCAAAGTGTTGAGAAGAAAGGATTGAAGATGCTATTGAACCAGTAGGCAAGACAGTATATCTCTGCAGGTTAGAGCCAGAGTTAAGGAACAAAAAGGCGATCTATAATTAACCCTTAAATAAATTGTTAATAATAAGATAGACAATACAATATTGTATTAAATATGGAATAATGCCATCGAAGAAATTGAGAAGCCACTCAATACACGAAGCCGTACCTAATGAATTTATAGAGATTAGAGTTGATTCAAGAATTAAATCGGATATAAAAGTTCAGAACAATGGACTAAATATATTAATCCATTATAAAACTAGGCATAAGAATATCTTAATTGAAGTGGGAATTACGAATCAAGTTCTATTACAAGTAGTGGAGACCAAAAAGATGAGAAAATACGATTTATTAGCCAAATGAGCATGGAAAGATATGCAAGTGTAAGGCTATGAAAATAGCTTTTATAATGGCACGTGATGGCGTTATGGTAGATTACAACAAATGACATATTTGAGAATTAGGAATACTGCCCAATGTTGAAGCAATATCCAATCAGGAATATTGAAAATGAATATATTACTCTATCGAGGACAGAATCTCATTGAAGAGGATGGCCTTGAAGAAGAGGCATAAGAAGCAGTGAAAAGATTGGAAATAAAACAGCAAAGAGCCGCTTAAGAAAAGTCAAGAAGGATCAAAATCTGCAGTTATTCATAAATATATATTTTCTAGCATTTGTAAATGAGATTCCATATATTTATAAATATAAAACGAACATCTTTGCTAATGCAATTGAAGGGAATCGTAACTGATTATCATAAGAAGCACATTAAAGAGCTTGGACTGTCTAATAAAATATAAAAATATATCAAATCCAAAGTTTTGAAGAAGACACTTTAGAGTGTATCTTTAGATTAGAGTAAAAATACAAGAGATGAATAATTCAAATGTTATTGAGCCAGTAGGTGATACAGATAACTTACAAGCTTAGAACCAGAAAAGAGTCGAGAAAAGAAGGCTAAAATCAATTTAACCCTTAAAAAATATTTTATTGATCTTTAATATTTACACAGCTTAAATAAATTTCTAAAAATGATAATTCATTTAATTTTAGCAATTGCATCCTCCAATTCCTTGGTGAATGTCTTTGTAACTCCAATGGCCATTGTTTTTGATAATTTACGGAAGTAGGTAAAAATCACTTTTTCCAATATACCATTAATAATTCGTTCCAAATCTTGGGAGGCTCCTAATTCTTGAGTTGCAGTATCATATACTAGGTCAGGAATAGGCACAACACCGCTTTGGTCCACCGAGTCTGTTTCGATCGCATGCGTAATTTCATTTGCACCCAGCACCGTGTTTTCAGTCCTATCATAATTATGAGAGTTGATAGTAATTTCACCCAATTCAGGAGCATCAGAATAGACTGATCCTACAAAAGAAGTTTCAATATTAAGCTTGAATTCTTCTTCGTTTGGTAACTGGGCTTCTGAAATTTCAGTTGATAAATTAGTGGCCGGAATAGCAGATGATTTATGTTGAATAGCATTACAGGCAGTTAAATATGCAGAAACATCAGGATTTGGTTTGAATGAATTCTCTGACGCGGAGTCTGTTGCGACTAAAGGAATGCCATGAGAATCAGCATTTTGCAGACTATCTTGGAAATCAGCTTTAGTGGAAACTGAAAAGATTAATTGTGGTTCCGATTCTGGGGTGCTTTCTGCTATTGTTTGAAATTCTGATTCACTTTTGAAACTGTCCTTTAAACTTTCCATCTCAATTATTTTTCTCTCGGTGGCGTCCGGCTTTGGGGAATCTGAAGAAGGCTCTTCACTGCTTGACTTTTGTATTAAAATACCTGCAGAATGTAAAATGCTGATACTTTGAGAAGCATCGATATCTTTCCCTTTTGATTGATTCAATTCAGGAGAACTAGATTGATTTTGCGAACCTGTTAAATCTTTTGGCAAAATATTTGTGGGTTCTTGAATTTCATGAGTTTTAGAGATGCTAGGATTTGCATTGGAAGATCTTAAAGATGCAGATGCATTTGAGCTCGAAGTTTGCTTGGCTTCTGTTGCTGCATTGCAGCTGTAAATAATTTCAGATGTTCGATATGAACTTCCAGTTGCAGGATTTGAGCTAGATTCTGATCCTTGAACATGAGGATTACCGGTCCTGTTGAGGTTAGGATCTTCAGGATATGCTTGTAACTGAGCAATAAAATTTGCGTTGGGGTTGAGAACAACACTAGACAGTTTTTCAGGAATACCCGCAGAAGATTGTAAATTTAAATCCACATTAACTGCAACATCGGCTTTTATTGGATTGCTTTGAATGATTCCTAATTCCTGCCTTGGAATATTATCAGATATGGTTAAAGCCGATTCTCTTATATCGCTCGCAGCTTGGACTGATATTCCTTGCGTATTCGAAATCTCCCTACCATGAGTAACAGCATTTGGAGTTTTAGTTAAATCTACTTCAGAATTTCTGCCTTCCTTCAATTGAATATTTGAGCAAGATATACTTTGAAGAATATATATGAGTTTTAAATTCATGAAGTTGGATTTAAGAATCTATTTATACCTTAAAACCAAATATAAATATTGTAAATTGATCTTATCAAAATGATTTTAATCATTTATTGGTTGTAAAATATTTTAAGATCAAAAAATAAAGTTTCTAATAATAATCAAATGATAAAATCAATTCATAGTTTTTTATATTCTTATAAAAAGAATGCATTTGCTGTTTTAGCAATTGCTTAAATCTTTAAACGCCAGAATAAAAAAATTAATTTAACTGTGATTCATCATGTTATAATTTTGAACTGTTAGAACCATTTATTTAACGCTCACGATAATAGTAATAGGAAAGTCACAACTGCATCATTTATCTCTTTGTAGTCCCGGCGATTTCCTTTGCCAAATTTTACTCGTCCTCCTATGCATCTAATATATTGTTTGAAAGCATGTATTAGATGTATAGTTCGATTTTAGTGATAATTGTAGTGTCTTTGAGAATTTAAAATGGAATTTTGTTGCATTACCATCAAACGGTATAGCACAAAGAGTTATTCTTGCTTTCGCCTTTGAATTAGTCATGTTTTGTTTGCTTAATATCATAATTCAGCATTTACGAATTTAATATAGATAATTACGATTATTAGATAAATTCAATTGACTTTTAAATCCTTTCGAGAAAAAAATCATCTGGACTTGAGTGGAAAGATTAAAGTGATTTCAAGAAGAATTTTCATCGTTTGATTAATATTAAAGTTCAAATTAAATGTTCTTAAATCACATTTTTGCAGTTGATCCGTGCCATTCCTTTTTGGCTTCAAATGCAGTTTACTTTCCATTAAGGATAAAAAATTAATAAAGTTAAGTTTCAAGTAATGTAGAATGCTATTTCTGAAGTTTACTAATTCTTTTAATCAAACATAGGCCAGTATTGAGCAGAACGCAACTCATTTTGTGTATTTATCTCAATTAAAATATGTGCCTCATTGAGAAAAACAATCTGAGAGCATTCTTTTGCTTTTCAGTAAAGCAATTTATTTAATCTTGCATTATAAATAGCTTAAAGCTGAGTTGTCATAAAATCCTATAACTAAACTTGCTAAAAAGTCATTACCCTTCTGGGTTTAGACCAATCATACCTTAACAGTTTTGACTCCTGCCTCTATCCTAATCAGACTATTTTCCCAGCATATGATGTAAAGCATTTTCATGATAGCTACTTAGTTTAGTTAACCACAGACTATGAAAGGCTGTATATCTAGCTCATGGGACTGCTACTAAGATTTACTCCAGATCTGCTCAATTCACTCCTATACCCGGGTACAGACTTAGTACTCCCATCACACTCTCAGTAGCCCGATTTATTCGCATGTTAGCCTTTGAATAGCATGCTTAGTGGTGTGAACGCTTTCGTAGTGTGCGATTCAGGAGTCTCCTTATATGTTTATTTCGCAGAGTCCTGACTGTTGCTTCCTATGCGATCCTTTAAGAGTAATACTTTAGTATGTAGTAACGAAATTCTAAATTTCGCGTACTGAATACATTCATTCTTTGAGGCGGCTTGAATTCTCAATATCATGGTGATATCGGATGTAAACTTTAATTTGTAGAATTTTCGCATTCACCGAGATTAGAACCCTTCACTCTTCCAAACCAAGATTTTGGAGTTTGGGCCTCTTCGCACAAAGCTCACCATACCTATTAACAAAAGCATATTTTCTTAATTAAAATTTCCGTTTCCTAATCGAAAGAAGTAAAAATTTAATAATATTTGTATTACATACAGCAAATCCTTTAAGTAATATCTAATCTATCATTAGTTATAAATCAAAAGGATTTTATTTTACATCTCAATTGCAATTCTTGAGTTTATTGTTTGTGCAGATCAAAAATATATTTTATCACGGGTAATTCTAAACAATCAGTCAATAAATCAACATTGAATAATTCAATCTGAAAAATACTGATTTAAATCTATAAATATAAATTCCTTTTAAACCATATGCTTTCTAAAATGTCTACTAAGTTTTTGATATTTTGTTCACAAATTGTATATTCTGCACTTCATCTACCTGGAACTGCTTTTACAAATTCGGGGCAATGCTCTAATAATCTAAAACACAACAATAGGCATGATTATGAACTGTACAAATGGTATGAGAACAATCTAGAGGATTCTATTAATCATGCCATAAATACGATCTCATCAAGATTATCAGATGGATATGAAACCGACATTACAAATTTCTCAGATGTTAGTTCACTTTCAACCGATGATGAGAAATCAGGTTTTGATAGCTTAGAAAATTCACAGGAATCTGAAAGCATAGTAGTTCCAAGTGCTATTGATCACATATTTCAGCAAGACGGCAAGAAAATTATCAAAGTTGATGAAATAAATGATCAATTTGCTGAATGCAAGAATACCAAAGAAGGTGAGAGATCTCCAGTTTCAGGCGATCTACAGATTGTTGATTCTACAGACGAGCATAACAATAAAAAAGACGAGAGATCTCCAACACCGGTCGATCCACAGATAGCTGAAAAAATTGCGAGAAAGCAGATCCAGTTTCAGAATGAAAAGTTCGTAAGAATAACGATTTTAAAAATTTTTAAGAAGCTTTTTAAAGAAGAGAACCCGAAACTTAGCAAAGTGATTGCAAAAGGGGTGAAAAAGAGTCTTGCTTTAAAATTTAAAAACCTGGAGATATTTAACTAAATTATGACTTCAAAAACCTTTTATTTTCTAAAATATTTAGGATTTATAACTATTTATACATCTAAAAGTTTCATAGATTAAATCTGTTTGGCCTGATTAAGAACAGAATTACTTGACTTTCTATTGAGATTTTCGGAAACTTAAAGCGCCAGAGCCTTGTGTAAGCTGGCGAATCTCACTTAAGAAGGATGATGAGTTTAAATCTGTTGGGAATTGAAACCCCACAACAATTCCCGCTAGTTAAGTTTGTTTCGGGCGCTCATGCTACATTTTAAGGCTATATCTGAGATGTTGAAATATGAAGAAACAAAGCTATATATAGAAACGGCATTTAAATGATCTTAGAATGCCGTAGCACGGAAGATTTTGAAATTTAACATAGAATTATAATAGTTTTAAATAAACTATGAATTTGTTCTAGCCATCTAGTACAATATGCCAGTAGGAAGTCTGAGCTCTGAGTGCAAGGTTTAAATATCTCTCTTGTGTGACAATAAAGACAGGGCATGCTTTGAAAAAATCGAGCCTTATAAATCATCACAAAGCATTCCCTCCGTCAGAAAGTACGCCACTATGCCCTGAGTCGTTGCTAGGCCAAACAGTTTGCAAGTAAAATAATCCAATCAGGAAATAGGCAGGAATCAAAATAATGTAATTTAGACTTGAAGTTGATACTTCACGAACTTTTAAGTGTCCTTAACATCGGATATGTTTAAAATATTTATTCAAAGATTGTTTTATTCTTTCTACAGTCTCTGATTTAATTTTATGGTCTCCAAGTTAACTGAAGGACTAGCGACTCAATGAATTTAGACTTATTAAATAATTTGTTTATGGGCTAATACATATCTTTCCATTTTTTGTTTCCTAAGTCATCTTATATTCAGTTATTCCATGTTCGGTCATGCACAACCTCCCTACTGCCTCCGATACCTCTCCCTAAAAATCATATTCTTCAATGAGATTTTACCTGTGATCGAATGATACGCTTACAAGAGTTGTTTTTTCTATCCGTGATTGGATGTATGCTTCAACATTTGTTGCTATTCCTAATTCTCTTATCTGAATCTTGCGGTATCATATCACCACACTATCTCAAGTTATTACATTAAACAACATAATAATAAATCAAAATTTAATTATTAATTTTAAGATTCAACGTATGATCTGAGAACTTCAGGCTAAGTTCGAAAGCAATTTTTTTAGAGAGTTTCCTGAAATTCAGCTGAATCGCTTTTTCTAATATCATTTCAACTTTCGCATTCAAATCTAAAGAATATTTTGAATCGAAGGGTTGATTTGCTGCCGCAGATTTTGAAGTGATATTTAAATTGCGAAATTTAGGTTGCTGATTAGTCGACATTAGATTTTTTTCAGAATCATTCAATAAAGAAGTAGCGTTTTCAATACCAACATTAGCTTTCTTAACATCGAGAATTGAACATTCAAATTCCGACGCTAAATAGGTATTTTCAGCAACAACATTTTCATCTTCAACGATTTTTTGCTGATTTTCTTCAGTTGGGTTACGCTCTTTATCAAGATTATTAGTTTTTGATATTTCTTCATTTTCAACAACTGTTAAAGAGAGTTCTGATATTTTCGGTGCTTCAATTCCTTGATTGTGTTTGAAATCATGATCTTGCTTTGGATATGGAGCAATAAATTTAACAGGATTTTCAACAAATGGAATATTGTTCATTTCTGTAATTATTGAATCAACATCTGTTGAATTGTTTTCAGATTCACGAGACGATTCAATACTTGTTAGGCCGTTTAGTGGAACAATGAAAACAATTGGCTTCTTAACTGGAAATATTGAGTTGCTTTCTTTATAAGTATCTGATTTCATCACATCTTCAACTTCTGCATTTTGAACTTCATGTATATTTGGCGTTTGAAACTCAGAATTCGATGTAGATATCACTGAACTAAAACATATTTTGTCATGATTGGTTGCTCCATTTAGTTTGGGATTAAGACTGGTCATATCATGTTCTTTTAAATTACTCTTTTGCTCTTCATAGATAATTTTACATATTTCTGCACTTAATTCTGAAATTTTTTCTTTAAATAAATTTTCATGATTTGAACATTCAATTTCACTTTTAATTATAGAACAATCTCTTGCTTCGTTTCTGTTTAAGGTCAAAAGATTATCATTGATGTATATTTCACCATCTTTATTGGGCAAAGTTTCATAATTATTACCGTTGATTTCAGGATGATTATTTTCTGTAAAATTGTGTTGTCTCAGACTCATTTCTTCTTGGGAGCTAACAATCGACGGTGTTTCTACAATTTCATTTTCAATATTCACTTGATCTTTAAGTATTTGCTTCATTGGTCGATCTCTAATATCACTTAAATACATTTTATCTTGATCAGATAGTTCAAAATCATGCTCAGGTTTAATAATATTTTCATTGTCTGGCTTATTTAATTGCTGTTCCCCAGTTTTAATTTTGTTTCCATTGGCCCTTTTATCATTGTCTTTGAATTCCTCGATATTTGTATTATGAACAGGCTTGCGATCTTCTATATTGAGATTTAAGGTTGAGTTTGCGTCGATGCTTTGATAAACTTTAGTTTCATCGATCGGTTTAAAGAAATTATTGGATATCAAAGAATAATCATTTTGATTTTTGGGTTTCAAAATACCGATTATTTTATCTTCCAATTTAATAGGGTTCTGCTCATATTTTTGTATATTTGTTGATTGATTTGATATTTTAGGGGATTTAATAGAAGGTTCTGAATCACCAATTCGGGAATTACTTTGCCGTTTTTTATGTGAACTGGTTGTTGCATCGAAAAGCTTTTCACAATCACCAATTATACCATTAAGTTCAACCTGAGGATGAATTTTTTTGGGTAATATGGGAGTGGCTTCTAGAATTTTCGATATAGAAGATGAATGATCGGGTGGTGAGTAAGATATAGGTGAAAGAAATGGCGATTGAGACCTTGAAAGCGATTCGCTTATTTTATGAATCATTGATTCGACTTCTTCCAACTTTTCAGAAACCAAGCTTGGAATATTTGTAACCTGAGGAGCAAAAGCACCAACGAGTGATTTAAATCCGGCTTCTTTGGAATTTGAGGCATTAATCAGACAACTTGGCTTCGCTGAAACTATATTTTGAAGAATACTTTCTGAGGTTTTTGGGTTTTCAGAGAGCGAAGTAAACGCTTTTGTTAAAGGATTTAAGTTCGTATTTTTATTATCTAATCGATTCTTTAGATAAGAGTTATTTTTTGAGATCGAAGTAAATGCTTTTGTTAAAGGATTTAATTTTGTCGTTTTATTATCTGCTCGATCCTTTGGAGATGTTGTGTAGAACCTTGCAGCTGCCTCAGAATTTTCTATTGGTTCAAGATCTTTTATTATGGTTTTTTTAGACGGATTGTTTTCATCAGAACAGGATGCGCTTTGAATAATTGCTAATAGGTAAATTGCCTTCTTCAACATCCACAAACTTTTACAGCTTTATTTATAATTCTTAAAATGATTATTCGAAATTAATAAAATATTTTGAGTGATCAAATCAAAATTATTTTGAACTGATCAAATTTAGTTATAATTGTTTTTAATCATTTTAAGAATTCTGATAATTCAATATCAGAATGCAATATAATTTGAGAGTTATGAAACAGGTTTACTTACAAAATATTATATAATAGTTAGTTGTTACAATTCAAGAAGGGCTTGAATCAGTACTTTAAACATAATTATATTTACGGTTATTGGAGTAAAACAATTATTAAACCGCCGCATACTATATTCCGTGTCGATTATCAAGTGAGCTCGGCAAATATATTTACTCTCATTGATTTCAGTTTAAGTGTTATGATCACTTCTGAAATCGTGCTACAAGAGTTTAATTCTATATATGAAAGATAAGCTACAATCACTTAATTATATTATTATTGTATCCCTAAGTATATATCAGCTACATACACCAGGTGATAGATTTACCCGTTTCATATTGATTTAGTCTTCAGAAAAATATCTATCATCTAATCAAGTATAGTTTAACCCCAAAGCTACATTTTTGATCAGTTTTCGCTTTCACATCTTTCAGCATCTGCTTGATCCTAAGAAGAAGAGTAAATTCAATTTCTTTTTGAAAATTAGACAATCACTGAGGCCAGTGCAGTATGCGGGATTACTCGATTACAATTTCAAATATTGCTAAACTATCTTTTCTGGAATGGAAGAGCATCTCTTCAAATTCCTTTAAATTAGATATGAACAGGTGCAAACAGAACACAAGAGTTGCAAAATAAGGAACTGAACCTCTAAGCAGTGGGCTTTTAGAAGACTTTCCAAATATGATCCAGCAACCTTAAAATTGAAACAATTTATTTATGGTTTACTGTAGAAGTTTCAATTGCCCCTTTCTTCTATAATCAGATAATCTTTGCTGCTACATAGCCGACCTTTAAATATACTTAAAATATAATTTTTTTTGAAACCCAATTAGAGTCAACAAAAACAAGCATAATAAAAGATCCCGTTAAATAGATTTTCCAACCTAATTTGATACTTTAATAAATAAATTGCTAAAAATTAAAAGAAAACTTTCAGATCCATTATTTTTAATTCTTCTTGAACCAATTAATCTATCGGGTTGAATTCAACTTAAAATATGTGCCTATTAGGCAATCAAAATTCTTCTTCATCAATGTTGAATTCTACTTCTGGCCCATCAAAATGGTTTTCTTCAAGTTCACCAATATCAAATTTAAATAAATCATCACCAACTTCTGTTTTGGGTGCAGCGAATATTTCACTAAATTTTTTACCTTTATCAGATTTAGCAGTTTCTTGAATCTTTTGATTTTCATACTCCAAGATACAATTGTTATTGGTTTCGATGATTATACTAGAATTAACTTCCTTAAGAAGATCTTCCTCCTCAACAAATGCCTGGCTCGGATATTCTGGAATAGTTATTAGAGGGTTTGCTTTAGCATCAGTCTTTGAATCTTCATTGCTATTTTCTTTTGCCCACAACTCTGGTTTCTTATTGAATTTTCCTCTTGTTATTTTTCTTGACCTGAGAGGCGCCTCCTTTTCGCTTTCGTCATTGAATATATTCAGCTCCTCACTTCCTGAGTTTTCTATTTGCAGGATGTTCCCAATGGCTTGAGACACAGTTGCTCTATCGGCTGAATTAATAATCTTAGCCTTATCTACCATTCGGTCCACAAGCAATGTCTTCTCTAAAATCTCATATTCCTCAGTAGTTTCAAGTGCTTGATTCAATAGCTCGATAAATTCATTCAGATCTTCATCAGTGAGCTCTTCTTTTTTTCCAAGCAAAAACGCTATCAAATCTTCATACATCCTGAGGGTAAAACTAAATTTTATTTAAATTCCGAAACAACAAAATGAAAGAATATGATATAATTTTGCTATTATCAAGCGAACAAAAGATACTATTTGCATATCCACATTTAAATTATTTAGAAAGCAAAATTGGCTTGAATCAGAAAGAAAAAATTTTTGAAAAATTTTGCACCCCAAATGGCTCGTATGCACTGCTCTGCTAAAGGTAAGTCTGCTTCAATGAAGCCTTTTACAACTACCATACCAACTTTCATGACCAAGTCTATCCCTGAAATTAAGAAGGATATTGTCCAGATGGCCAACAGAGGTACTAAAGCTGCTATGATCGGAAATATCTTGAGAGATCAATACGGTGTAGGTAATGTGGCAGATGTTCTTGGCGGTAAAAATCTTGTTGAGTTTCTTAAAGAATCAGGTGTCAATTTGGGCATCCCTGAAGATCTCGAGGCCCTTGTTTCACGTGCCAACATGCTTAGACAGCATATCTCTTTGAATAAGAATGATAACGCAGCCAAGCATAGACTTATTCTCATCACTTCAAGACTCCATAGGCTCGCAAGATACCACAGAGAGCAAAAGAACATTCCTGGAAATTGGAAACCAGTTCTTTATCGTAATTAAAATTATTTCTCAATAGTATTTCTTTAGAATTTCTTCTGGTTTTAATATGGAATTCTTATAAATTTTCATAGTTTTGCAGTTTAAGGTCAAGTATTTTGGATTATCTTTTAATTTGAAAGGTTGTGGATTATTTACAATGGAACTAGACGCAAGGGAAGATTATTATGCCATATTTGTATATTAAGAATAAATATATTAGTGGCAACTGTTCTCATAATTTACTTAAATATTTTATACCCATAAGGTATGATGCATATGGCTCAAATAAATCTACTTCTAATCAATTTTGTTCTAGTTTGATATTTCGATTTGAATTTTAATAATTATATTATAGAATGTAGCAAGTATGAAATAATTGATGATAAATATTCGAAATATAATCATATGCATCCATTATAAATTTGCAAATGATAAAGAATTAGGAATCTCGCTTAATATTAAGATTATATACCATATCACGATCGATAAGGAAAGGCGTATCATTGGATCAAATACGAGATCTCTTAAAGGGAATGGTTTCGAAGAATATATAGAGTAAGCGGTTGAAGATTGATGCAAGGCAGAAACTGGAATGGCAGAGCTTTAATATCAAAATAAATATCTGAATGATGCGGCAAAATTAATCAACCTAATATCTATTGAATAGCCATACTTACCTTAAATTCTAACATTATTATCAAAATACCAAAGATCGCTAAAGTATGATCGGAATGATCCCAAAGGATTAATTTGCTTGGCAGGAAGCACGTTATAAGAAGTAAAAATGAACTTAAAAAACTTATAGTTAAATCTGCTAAATTTCATTTGACTGGCAGAGACCATTTAATTATAAGATTAGTATATATATTCAAATATTCAATAAATCAATTTTTTCCTATACATTTTTAATTTCTCTTTCCATAGATAATATCATTTACATTAAATGAGAAGAAGTTACAAATCAAAGGCCATTTTTTTGGGGGGGGGGGGGTTTTGGCCAACAATTTCTTTAAACCTGTATTAGAGTAGCAAGAGACACTTTAGGAGAATCATTGTAGACCAAATTTGCTTGCTGTAATCATTTTAAAACACCTTATATTTAGTCGGTGACTTGTTGAAAATAGAGATAGACTATGATTCCTAACCAGATTATTTCTTTCCCATTTAAGTTGGAATCTTTTCAACTCAGGCTGCTCAAGAGAGTTAAATACCGCAATAGAAAAGCTGCATATCTAACTGGTGCTACTGCCACTAGAATTTACCCCAGACTCTTGATATTATACTCTGGACTCATACATAGCACTTTCATCACCCAAATAGGGGCACACCTCCTCTACACTTTGATATTCACATAGCTTTCAGGGAGAGATAAACACTTTTGAAGTATGCAATGCATTAGTATATCTTTTTAATCAAGGTCTGCCTGCTACATATTACTGTGATCATTTAAGGGAACTATACCAGTAAAGAGGAGCGAAAATGTACATATGTTTGCTCAAATCATTCCCTCTTCAAGATGAGTAGAGTATTTAACGCAATGATGATATCGAGAGTTTAATTAATTTGGTTGCATTTTGCACCTAGATAGATTCAACCTGTGCACTGCAAAATCAGTATTATGTCGCAGCGACTTTTAGTACATGGCTGCTTCTCAAGTGAAGGAATACAAATATAAATTTAAGCATCTTGAACGATTTAAAAATACTAAATAGGCGTCAAGTAGAAATCAATGAAAGAAAGGTTTCTTGATCTAATTTAAAATTATTTATATAAATATCTAATAATTAAATTTATGTATTTGTCAAAATATTGCAAACATCTTCAAATAAAGACAGAATTCAGCGAAAATTGATTTGAAATGATGGGAACATAACTATAAGCAGAATAAAGAGGAGATGAAACCTGATGTATGGCAGGTTTGTCGCTCGATGGATATTAAAATTGCAGGTTAATAAAAAATTAACATAAATGGCCCAGAATAATTGCAAGATTTTGAAAATTTTGCTTGATAAATGCTCTGTCCTTTCTAATGATTTATGGCAGTATATACATTCATATAGGGTTTTAATCCATATTTATTAAAAAATTGGACTATCAATAATGTTTGCATTTTCAATTGATTACTGTCTTTATTTCAATTTGTAAAATATTTATTTAAGGGTTATTTGTTTTTGGTTATTTAAATAATTACTGTCTTTATTTCAATATGTAAAATATTTATTTAAGGGTTATTTGTTTTTGGTTATTTAAATTCTTATTGTCTTTATTGCCATTTGTAAAATGTATATTTAAGGGTTATTTTGCTTGTGGTTATTTCTCTTGGCTCTGTCCGATTTCAAGATCTTTATGTCAAAAGAGTTGTTTTAAAATATAGGTAAAGCAATGGATATTGACTATATTTCTCGAGAGTTTGCATACATAAATAAGGAAATCTGAATCATTTGCGTCGAATAGATGCTAAAATTACCAATGAAAGCTAATGCGATATTTAAAAATATTTAAAAAGTTGAGTGTTCAAAACAGCCTGCAACCGTCCTGACATTGCTATTCATGATAAGAAAAGAAATATTAATTATAGAAATCGGTATATCAAGATCAATTAACAATTTTTGAAAATTCAAACAAGGATAACTCCATATGTGATGACATCGGATGAAATTGTAAATAAATTTCATTCAAAATACTCGAAAGAGATCATTATTACTTCAAAGATTAAATCGTACATTCAATATATTGTGCTGATGAAAACTCTCTAAAGCATATCTTACAAATATAGGAAGAAATCTACGATGGACAGAAAAATAGGTTTTAGAGTACAATTGCGGTAAGGAAAAGAGAATATACAACTCCTGAGGTGAAAGAACGCGTTGGAACTAATGCTAATGGTTAAAAATATAAACGAAAGAAGCCAATATTAAATTTATTTATTTATAAATCAAAAAATTCTATTCGATTCCGATTCACCACTGAAATGGAGTTATTTCTATTTTGTATATTTTAGTTCAATTATAAACAAAACAAGCTCGATTTATCATCACTTTCCGATACCTTTGGTTCAACTTTAGGTCTTAATATTAATGTTTCCTTGTTATTAATGGGATGCAGTTCAATTTCCTTCAATTTTTCCTTTATATTTATATTTGAAATTCCTTCAATTATTTCAGGTGTTTGAGAAGGCGAAATTTCAATATTCACATTGGATTCGACAACCTTCTCTTTCATTTCTTCATTCTTTGCATCCTTGCCTTTTATAGCTTCAAAATCTCCTTCAGATTCTAAAATATTCAATTGGCAGCAATCCACAGTGCTTTCTTCTAATTCTATCTCGTCAATTTGTTCTCTTTCATTCCTTAATACTGCGATTGATACAATTAATTCTTCTGTCTTTTCCAAGGCTTTGATTCTATCGATTTCTTTAAATATTTCAGCTGCGAATTCTATTACCTTCTCACAAACAAAGGGCATACTCCAGTTGATACCATCAAGAAACCCAGGTAATATGAATGGATGGTCCACCGCGCCAAATTTTTTAATAGATTTTACACCTTTGTCATATTCTATTATCGATCCAAAATTATTATATACATCACAGTAATTCGGAGCACTAAATACAGTGACCACACTTGGCTCCGATGATAGTTTCTTATATAGCTTATATCCTTCTTCTTGTACCTCGTGCCCCCTAATGATTGTTTTTAATTGATTATTCTTCAGAAACGTTTTCACATTTTCATACTTGTAAAAATACGAACATCTTCTATTATTGTTGAATGACCAAGTACTACCCTTTTCATTATCATAATCATGATGAGGATCGGACCAAAGCAGGTCACACATGAGACCTTCATACTTTATTTCAATGAATCTATCCAGCTTGTTGATATCTTCCAATTTGTTGAGAAAAGGAGAAATACCTCCATGGCAGCAAAATGCTGATTTTTGTATTACTGCTGATATAGGAAGGGTTTTGAATATCTCAACAAAGTTATCATAAATTTCCAGATCGTATTTATGAGTGCATTCTGTTTTAAAAGTGAAATAAGTAGTCATTTTCAAACTTTCATGATTTCCTCTTAAAAGAAATATATTTTCCGGATAATATGTTTTGAGAAGTAGCAAATAGAGAAATACTTCCGTGCTGAAAACGCCTCTATCAACATAATCTCCTAGGAATAATAGAGTATCGGTTTTCAAGTTAAAAGCAGAGAGCATATGCAATAGATCGTAATATTGGCCATGAATGTCTCCGATAACAAAGCATTTCTTGTCAATACTGATCAAATTTGGCTCTTTTTTGAAAATCTTTGAAGCGTCTAGCATGATTTTCTTAACTTGGTTGTTTGATAGCAACCCACCGTTTTTGAAATGAATTCTTATTAAATCTAAATCGATTAATTTTTTCTTTTGATTTAAAGCAGCGATATCTGGGATTATGTGAGAGGCAAAAGAAGGGATGCTTGGAATTGTTCTTACATTACTCGTAGTCTCTGAAGACTCTGAATCGCTTGAAGATGTATCCAAATAATCAATTTTGACTCCCATTAAAAGGGGCATTAAAAGAAATGCAATAAAAGTGAATATATTAATTGATTTCGTCAATTAAATAAAATACAGTTGGCAATTTATGTATATCAATCAGAGAATTTTCTTGTGGCTTACTAGACGGTCAGTTTATTTAAACTTGAGCTGGAATATCTGAAGGAGAATTTTTATTAGATATTATACATACACGTTGGATACGATCGTGCAATGCCCAACCAACACTTAGATTTCTATCTATTTCAACTTCATTCTTAAAGAAAATACCTTCTTTAAAAGCCACTGTAGAATTTTCAACTCGTTCCTTCTTGACTTTTTCCAAGTGGCTCTTTCTTGTTCTATAATAAATCTTAATTCTAGAACATTTTTAATTTGTCTTTGTCAATTCGAATGAAGGAATGATATAATAATTGTTTCAAGTTAAATTACTTAATATTATTTGAAATGAAATGATTTACAAAGCGCTATGTTTATTGCTATTCGGGACCCGTTCATATTTTTGTAATGTACTTATCGATTAGAAAAATTAATAAATATATTTGATTTCTTCCTCCTGAAACATATTCCAAGCTAAAAAGATAGATTTAAAATTTAAATTGCTCATCGATATTTAAGTGGCTATTTTTTTGTTTATAGTTCTCCTGACTCTTATTTTGCGTTGAGCTTGCAATATAGCTTTAACTGTTATTAAATAAATACATGAAGATGCAGGTTCGGGGCAAAAATACATTTAATTAAGAATTTTCGAGTTCAAACAGTCTTATAAAAGCTTAGATCCTTCTGGAAAAGTTGAAATTCGGTGCACCGCTCGAATCATTCTCTTAAGAGCCTTGAATATTTGAAAAACCTGGTCATTGAATATATTAGACAAATATTTTGGCTAAGAATTTTGATGTTTTAGTGTGTCTAATATTTCTATCGACTTTTAATCATTCTTTCCTTATAAAATCTCTTGTTTCCTTCAAAGCTTTCTGATTTAAAGTTGTTTCATATTGTGATTTTTCTTAAATCGCAATTAAGTATTTTATTCAACTAATACTGTAAGTCGGAGAATATTCCATTTACGATTGCTTAGAACTGTGTGATAACAACAAATCACAAAAACATATGAAAGAACTTGGCGTGACCATAAACACCGAAGCTTATATTCAATTGAAAGTATAGAAGAAATCACTCTGCAGCATATCTTTCGATTACCGATGAGGTGCTAGAGAATATACTACTGAGTCAGCTATCTTCAAGGTTAGAGTCTGAGTTGAGCAAATGAAGGGCAATCTACAGTAACATCTTAAATATAATATTAATTTAATCGTTCAATAGCATATCTCAGTATGGTTTCATCATAATTATTATAGCAATATTAAATCATGTCAATTTCGGTGTTGTTGTTCATTCACTTATCTCAGAATGGTTTGCACCATGATTCCTTTAACAATGCTAAATCGATTTAAAACATTTTAGACATAAGTATTGATCCTTTTTTAAATAGGTCTTTTAATCAGTGACCTATTTCAGAATTTAATAACTGTAACCACGCAGAATATATTTCAACCTGGACGAATCACAAAATTTTAAGAAATGTTTCGATTTTGAAGTCTTTAAAATCTAACAAAAAATTGCACGACATAATCTTCTATAATAGTGTTGATTAGAAGGAAAATAAACGAACTATGTGATAGCTGATTAATCCAGAATCTAATATCTAAATGATGACTAATATAAACCAGCGAACTTAACCTTAGAAACGATAAATTTATATTTAATCTTCGATTCAGCGTATAGTTATTAATTTTCATATTTAGAAAAGTTCTACTTTGGCATTTTGAAATATTTATTTGATCAATATTCGTATCGAATTGAAATTTACCTTTTAACAAAACGTTTATAAATATTCCCAGCTTCAAATTTGGAAATTACATTTGAAATATATAAATAGCCCCAAAATAATCTTCTTTTCCATAAAAAATATTTTTAACTATCAAGGCGGTCCTCTTGAATCCTTTAACTGATTATATAAGCTTTTATAAATTAAATAATAATTATTGTTTTATTGCATGATTGTAAAAGGTTGCTCCGGATTACCTAAAATCAGATTGCATTCCTTGTATCTTGTTAATAGAATATATATTACATTTCTGCTGCCAACAAAGTCTGTAAATATTTTCCTCTTCAAAGCCTTTAAAAATATACCCATGGCATCAAGTTTACATCGGTTTAAAACACTGCTAGACTCTGAGGATAAGCTTAACACATACGCAGAGTTTCTAAATATTCTTGAAGACATAGTAGAGGTGTCAAAAACCAATGTTGAAGGTGCCAATGTTGAATTTACCGGGTCAATTATTTCTAAACAAAAAAAGTTGAGAGATATTTGCGATTTGATCTACCAGGGCCTTAAAGATTCGCTTTGCAAGGATGAAATGAAGAAAATGGTTGAAGAACTTGAAAAGGAGTATTCTGAATTCAAAGAGGATATTGATAAAAACCCTATCTGAATAATTAAAATGCTATTGCTTAAATTTTGTTTAATATTATATGAAAGCTTTTTTAATAATGATCCAATATTTTTTTTTAGAGTAAATTGCAGATTGTCTTATATCTCCTTAAGTCTGGCTCTAACCTGCCAAGATAGCTGTCTACTTACTGGCTCAATGGCATCTTCAACCCTTTCTTCTCTAGCACCTTGTCGTAAATAGATAGATATACTCTCGAGGGTTTTCTTAAATCCTTTCGATTGAATATAAGCTTCAATGACTCTGGCCACGCCAATTTCATTAATATGCTTTTTGTGATATGTTGTAACCACACCGTCCACAGACATCACATACGGAATAATCTTTGACTTTCACTTATATATTTGTGCTAATTCGTTAGCCTAAAGATCGTATTTTCAGAGTCTACATTTTTGGGTAGATCCGGATCGGAAATTCCTACTTCAATCGAAATGATCTCACGCCTCTTCTTAGCATGCACAAGTATGTGGCCTGGTTCGCTGTACCTTTATATCGGCCTTTCTTCTAGTATCAACTCTAATCTCATCAAATTCAATGGCAACTGTTTCTTTGGTAGAGTACCCTCTCAATCGTTTAAACAAGAATCTAAAATGATTTTGCATAAAATTAACTTTCTAAGTTCTCTTTTAGAAATTCAACAGTGATTCTAGAAATATGTGTTAAAAGCCAAAAATTATTTTGCATGAAATTAACTTTCTAAGTTCTCTTTTAGAAATTCAACAGTGATTCTAGAAATATATGTTAAAGGCCAAATTTATATTTTATTAGAACTGCCTTAAAATATTCAATGATCTTTCTTAAAATAAATTTTTGTTCAAGGGTTATGGAATTACAAACAAATCCAACAGTTAAAATGAAAACACCAAGAGTAAAAAGCATTTCAAGCCACCCAAAATCAAATGAAGTTTTAGTATGCATGTTTAACGGAGAAGTTAGAATATACAATTCCCAGACACTACAGCAGGTGAGAAAGGCACAGGCTTTTGAAGGAACAATAAGAACTGGTGTGATGATACCCTCTCATGATTGGATACTGGTCGGAACTGACGAAGGCACTATTTTAATATTAGACATGGCTAAGCTTACACTTATTAACACAATCCAAGCCCACGATGATTTTGTAAGAAAGATTGTCTTAGATGATATTAACCAGAGATTTATCACAGTTTCTGATGATAACACCGCAAAGCTTTGGAGCTATAAAAACGACATTTTGCTTGTTCAATGTTATAAAGATGCAAAGCACTTTGTCATGGATGCTTGCTTTTATCCTGGAGACTTTTCTATGTTTCTAACAGTTTCTTTGGATTGTAAAGTTAGGCTTTATTCAGTAAAACATGAAAAATGCTTAAGAAAGTTCAGAGGGCATTCAAGGGGAATTAATTGCATTTCATTTATTTCGCAAGACATATTTGTTACTGGTTCTGATGATTACTCAATAATGGCTTGGGATTTCAATAAAGGTACTTCTTTAACCACTCTTAGCGCTCATACGGGAAATGTCAATCAATTGTGCAAATTGAACAAGGGCTTCGCATCATGCTCTGATGACAATACAATAAGAATATGGGATGAATCCTTTAAAATGGTAGATATCAAGAATATGGCCGGAAGAGCTTGGTGTGTATTTCCTAAAGAAGGAAAGGTGTTTATGGGAGCAGATGATGAACTTTCAGTTTTTATCGAGAAGAAAACTGAGAATATTGCAATCTTGGCCGACAACAGAATTTTCTGCAACTTTGGAGACGTTTTAAAATCTTCAAAAATCGGAGAAATTAATGCATTCAAAGAATTGGGGGTCTTAGAGCCAGGATTCAATAATTTCTCAGCGAGTCCAAATGGAAAATTATTGGCAGTGAATTATGAAGAAAGTTTCAAAGTTTTTTCCGCACTGGGACTTAGAAAGAAATTTGAATCAACTGGAGACTCCCTTATATTTATAAGCAATGATTCATTTGTTTTTAGAGAAGGATCAAATTTAAATATTGTTAATAAATTTGAAATCGAACATTCCGTTCAATTTGAAAGATTTGAATCTATTTTAGCTATTGACGAAAATCTTGTGATAATAAATATCCCAGAAACCTGTATTGTGTCCAGAGGTTCTTTAGAGGAGAATTCACAATATGATGATTTAGAAATTCTTCATAAGTTTGATTTCAAAGCTCGATTAGGATTTTGCTTCGGTGATCATCTCATTTTGGCGAATGATAAATTAAGAATTTTTAATACCGATTTTAAAGAGATTTATGAAGCCGATTTCTGTATAAAAAGCTATGCGGTGTCAGATAATATTCTATTTTTTAGCACTGATGCTAAATCATTCTATTTATTTATCATTGATGATAATGTTCATATGTATAGTCTAAAGCACTTTGATCATATTATTGGTATTAAAGATAACTACATTGCCTACATTTCTAACGGGAAATTAGAATCACACAAACTGGATGTAGATTTCTATAATTTCCAGTTTAAAGTTCTAAGTGATGAAAATGTTGATGTGAATGAAGAGCTGGTTGATAAGGCTATTGGGTTTTATGAGTCTTTGAATATGCATGATAAGGCGTTGAGATTATGTAAGGATGATAACCAGAAGTTTGAAATATTGTTGAAGCTTGAAAGGTTTGATGAAGCATTTTCAATGGCGAATTCCCCAATCAAGTTCAAGAAACTGGGAAAATCATTTTTGAAATCAGGCATTTTTGGCAAGGCTTCGGAATGCTTTTATAAAGCAGGGGATTTACAGAGTTTGTTGCTCGTCAACAGTTTTGGAGACAAAAGCTATTTAGGAGAGATTGGAGAAAAAGCCCGTAAGCTGGGAGCTAAGAATCTGGCGTTTATGGCTTTTTATAAAAATGGAGATTTCGGATCTTGTAAGACTTTGTTAAAAGATACGCCTTTTTATAATCTATTTGATAAGTTCTATTGCCAGAAATAAATTTATAATTTGAATTTCTTCTTTTATTATTTAAGAAAGATGCATCCTAATTGTATTTCAAGTCTTTTATTGAATATAACACGCGAGAGTATATCTTTCAATTACCAATGAGGTACTAAAGAAAAAGGAAGTCAATATGCTATTTAACAAGATATTGATGCGACTATGTGGGAAACCAAACCATAATATTTAACAAAAATTAAATATGCCTTTTAATATATTTGTAGAGATGATAGGATTGAAGAAGATTTTGAGTCTTCAGGTGAGACAGCTAACTTGTTCGACTGCAAAAGAAATGCTAGAGAAGAATGGATTGAAGATTTTGAGCCTTAGGCGAGACAGCTAACTTGTTCGACTGCAAAATAAATGTTAGAAAAGAATGGATTGAAGATGCTATCGAACCTACAGGCGAGACAGCTAACTTGTTCGACTGCAAAAGAAATGCTAGAGAAGAATGGATTGAAGATGCAATTGGGCCAGTAGGCGAGACAGCAAGCTTTCAGGCTAGTCACAAGAAATGTTAGAAAAGAATGGATTGAAGATGCTATTGGGCCAGTAGGCGAGACAACTAACTTACAGATTTAAAACCAAATCAGAGCCAAGAGAGGGAAATCAAAACCGACATCGCCCTTAAGTAAATATTTGCTTTTAATTCATTTAAATGTTTTTCTACTTCTTCAAAAAATTTAATCAAAATTGGGCCTGTCCTTTTTATCAGATCCAATTGGCCCTAAAAAACATGACTATAAATGCTTTTGCTATAAATCTAAGAGAATTAATATTATGAAAAACGATTTAAAGCGCCGAGCGATGATATTTTAAATCTAAAAAATTACCGCCAGTATATTGTTTATTGACAAATTTATTAGTTTACAATTAATTTATTTCTTTAAAACTAAATGTAAACGATCTATATTTCCATATACAGAAAGATGCCTTGATTTAGGAAGACGTAAAAGTAATAAATTTTTGTTAATCGCGGCCTTTCTTTTCTTTTGAGAAGGCGATTTCGCTTGTGTTGTGATGGAATTTATATAACGCTGTTCATGATAGAGCAAAAGTTGAGCTGTAAATCCAGGATCTTTTACACTTATTTCCTCGGCCATCTTTCCAACCTTATCCAGGAGAATATCAAGCTCTCGATTGATGTTTATGTCTATTTCAGACCCTTTGAATTTTATGTCATCGGGCAAAAGCTGGAATATATGGTATGGGAGCAGTGATTCTATTGCGTGATTCCTGTTTTTGAATGGGGCCGATTCATAGTTGTTTACAACAAAAACATCTTTCTCAACAAAACTCAGAATCTTGTTTTTCTTGTTCTGACTATTCAAAAGGTCTTGTGACCCACCAATGTTTAGCATATTGGGATTATAAAAACTTATTTTTTAAATATAAACAGAAGAATGCCTTCTTAGGTCTTCGAGGGGTGTTTTAAGGAATTTAGGGAAATAAAATGTCCTCAGCCATATCGTATTAATTTGTATATGTTTTATTTGTTGATCAAAATTTTTACAAATTTTTAAATTTTGAAATAGAAAGAAAAAATTCAAAGACGAAGATAGAAATTGAAAATTAGAACCTATTTGTCAGAAATTTTTCAATATTAATCCAGAATATAAATCTCCGGGTGTATAAATATTGTTTTGTTATAGAATTAAACTATTTAATACATTCATGATGGAAACTAACAAACTGCAAACCGTGTTTGTGAATATTTAAAATCGAGATCACTATATTTAGGAAATAAACTTCAGAAACTAGTAACAGTAGAGAAATATAATATTAACACCGAAAGAGAAATGACAAGGTTCCATGAAAAGCTGTATAGATATATTCATTAATCAACTTGTAAATATAAAAATGCGTTTTGATGTGGACAGAAGAATTTAAAAGCTCAAGCTTAAACTTACATTATCCTGATTGCCTATAGAAACATGGTTGGAGTCTATCTAGAAATATGTCAGCACCACAAGTACAATGAAAGAGTGTTGATAGCCTGCATCATAACTTTATTAGTTTTGAGATATTGCAATACCAAAAGGGACAATGAAAATTCAAAATGTAAAAGATCATCTTCCTCTCAGTGGCAACTAATGGAAAAATTTAGGAAATAATTGCCAATCTGAAGTGGAGATAAGAGTGAATACAACCGTTGCAATATCTGCAAAAATCGGCTTATAGGCCTGTTGCTGTTATTTATATTAAATAGCAATGAAATAATAGTAGAAATTTGAGTTGCATGCAAGGGTCAATTAAAAATTGCAAAAAACATCAACCCGAAAGCTTGGTGTCGCGGCAAACGAGATGAGAACATTTAGAAAGTGAAATCTAAGGGTTCTAATAAGCATAGTGATAATGATGGAAATGCTATTAAAATCAAATCTTATATTTAATTTACCGTGCTAAAAAATCCCTTGGAAGCATATTCTTTAAATTTTCAGATTCAGCAGAGATAGAGCCATGATAATGAACAAGAATTTATTTAGAGTAAATAAAAGAGAATATGAAACTCTTTGGATTATCAAATGCAATTAGAATGAAATAATATATAAATGGATTACTGCAGAATTTTCAATTTGTTCATTCTTAGGATGCTGTGGAATAAGATACTCCTTGCAGTTTCATAGTCAATTTATATTGCTTTCGATACCTCTCCTTCAAGGTCAACCATTCAACAAGATTTCGTCTTCGATCGAATTTTATTCTTTTTCTTCTGTACTCATGATTGGATAAATGGTTCAACACTAGGTAATATTCCTGATTCTCTAATATATCTTTTGAGGTAAAATGTCACCACACCATCCCAATTGAATGTAAATATATTGATTATTTTTTGTATTATAAAATCCAATACCCCATAACCCATCTTGTTATTAATTTGAGATATAAAATGTTAGGGTATATTTTCTCTTAATTTTGAATTCAATATCTGGCTCGGAAATTTATACCTTATTTAATTTGCTTTCTAGATAGTTCATTTTTATTATATTGTTTTAAATTTAGGTCTTTAAATCTGCTTGGCTTGCATTTAAGTCATTAATTTCGTTATTCAAAATTATTCCTTTGTGTCTTTGCAATTCAAAGCCAAATATATTTTTAAAAATATCTTGTTTAGAATTTAAATAAACATAATATTGCAACTGTATAATTTGGTAAACTCATCTATTCAGATTTTAAGCTTCTCATATTATGAATGAGGAATTACCTATAAGGTTAGTGACTCGCTAAAACTTTGTGGAACGACTAAACAGGGAAAAAGATTATGCTGCTTTGATAAAGCAACCTGTTTCTTAAGATACTTATATCTGCAGATTAAAGTTAGTATTATTGCACCCTGACCAGTAAATAGAATCCCCACATCATTTGCTAAGAGGATTTAATCTTGTGCGGGCAGGCAATACTAGTTTCTATCAGCCAGGTTGCTTAATATCCTCTTTTCAAAATCTAGAGAATTAGACTGACCCGGGAGGATGACTTACCTTTAAAACCTATTTTAGATATTCTGGACTAAATGAAAATATCTGCCCAATCATAGTTTCAACCAAGATCTACATACCCAATATTGGGTTAGTTTTTAGATCTTAGATTTCACTCTCACTCTTAAACAATATAAGTGTGTTTTCAATTCTTCTCAAATAATCATGCAGTTACCGCTACCAGTTGTGTAATTATATATCTTGATTGATGCGTCCAAGGTTACTGAAATTCTTACCACTTAAACCAAAATCTGCGAATCGATTCATATTAGGATTTTTATAAAATCATGGGAACGAGCTACTTAAATATATACCATGTAAAAAGAATAGCAGATGTTAGAACTTTTATGAAATAGTTTTTCTAAGATCTTGAAACCTTTGTGAGATCGACATAAATGAAATATAAGCCTTAAATTGAAAGATTTCAATTTTCAGATCTTAAATCGATCTAAATCTAGTAAAATGCAGTTATATTCACACAAGAAATAAACATAGCATTAAAATATTCTATACTAGTTAATTATATCGCAGATAGATTCCGAGGTCAGAAGATTGAAGGTTCTAAACCTGTTGAAAACGAATCGAAAATAATGCAATTGCCTGTTAAGCATTGATACGAGAATTCATACCAATCTCAAATGATATGTCTCAGCAAGGGAAATGTTTGGCAGTTCTTTAAGTTCCAAGGGATCTTTGTCTAAAGAATAGCAACAGAAAGTTATCATCTTGTCCAAGTTAAACAATTAATAGTGCGAATACTCTTGAAGGTAAATGGATAAAGTTTCCTTGTCGCTCAGGGTGTTTTATCAAGAAAGCATTATGTTAGTGGGTTGCATGATTGCTAGTTATGAATTGGGTTTTAAGATTGTTTGTGGGCGAATCTATGCAATAGTTATAGCCGAGAATCATTTCTTTTATCCTTTCGGATCGTCACTTTAAGGCCGACAATTCATTTAAAGCTCGCAATATATATGAATATAAGTCAATAGGATTAAGAATAAGCCAAAAATAAATTTAATTATGGGTTTAGATATTTTTTGTCGTTTTGATCTTGCTTAATCAGAGCTAGAAAGTCTCCACAGCGGGTATTCTCTTGCCTGAAGAATAAGCCACAATGAAAATTAAAAACGGTAATACAATTCTGATCTTATTAAATATGAAAACTTAAAAGTAGCTGGTAAAAATGTCGAGTTTTAAAAATATTAATGACTTTCAATATCGTTTTCTATTCTCTAAAATACATTATTTGATCAAAGCGAGATTTCCCGAAAATCCGAGAGATTCTATTTTTAAAGTTCAAGTATCAGATGATTTTGAAAATAACAAGATAATAAAATTTTATTTTTTCAAAGCCCTAAATGCAATTTAAGGAGAAGCTATTAAGTGAATATGTTACAAAGTCGGCCGAAATTTATGAGGGTTTTAAGAAAGAATACTTGAAACTCAAGATTAATGAGCCAGATTTTCACGACCATTCAAATGAAATATCAGAATTTGCGTTAGAAAATATTCCTGTTTTAAGTGACGATGATAATCCCCATAGAAGCATCAAAGACATGATACTAGAATCACAAGTTGTAGAATATGATTGCAGCATTCTCAAGCAGCAAGAGCAAGATGAAACAGCACAAAATGCTCCTATAAAAAAGTCTCATGAAAATTCAAATTTTATTGATAATCCTTCAAAAACAATGGTTAGGCCGAAAATAGAAACATGCATTGTAGACCAAACATTTTTGGAAGACATGACACATCTTCAGAATGAATCATTATTCTTTAATGAATCAGTTGTTGTAGGGGGCAATGGAATGACTAGAAGAAAGGCCAGACGAAGAATAGGAAGAAGGTTTGAGAAGAGAAAACTTGCATTTGAAGATATGATTGAAGAATCTACTAAAAGAATTAAAACTGATTATGATCCCAACTATTTAATAGAATATCACAAACTTCAACTCGAATTGATAAGACAGAATGGAATTCAGATGAATGATATCACAAATAAGCTTTATAATGATCAGGAAAGAGAAAATTTAAAAATGGAACTCGAGGAAACAAAGAAGGAGATTCAAATGCTCAAAGAAGCGCTTTTGGCAATTCAGAACTCTAAAAATTCAAATCTTCCGGCATCAGAATCCGATTTGAAAATAATTGGGCCCGAGAATATCGTTAAAGAATCAAATGCAGCTGACGATAAGATAAACAAAGATAAGCCTTCTGGGCCTAAAATTGTTGAAGCTATCAAAGAGCATGTTGAAAAAGAGAAAAAAATGAATCATTTAAACGAATTTGAAGAGAAAAAATTCAATGTTGAAAGAAAAATTACTAAAATTGGGGCAAACAAAGCGTATAATGTTTTAATCAGGCCTCCAAACGCCATCGAATCAAGCATATGCATGAGTACAAATATAAAATCATCAAGCAACATAAAGGATATTTTTAAAAAGGCTAAAAATCAATACATTGAAAAAGTAAACAAAACTTTAATTTTAAATACCAAAGAACGTTTCAGGTCAAATGATAGTGATAAGGAGAATCAAGACAATCAGCAAAATAAAGTCCCTTTAAATTCTGATAAAACCAGGCCCACATTTAACAAAGTTGTACATAAACCTCTTAGCGCAATTGAAGTCTCACAAAAGAAAGTTCACAATTTATATAAGCAAAGCATTGATGTTCAAACAATTCAAAATGATCCTAAAACCTATGTTCCAAAACTTCATATACCATTCTATTCCGGAGAAGAAGATTTTGAATCTGAAGGTAAAAAGTTCGCTCCAGCAGCATTCACAAAGGATCCAAAATTATTGTATTTAATTAAAAAGCAAGACCATAATGAAATCAAGAAATATTTTGGAAATCAAAAAGACATTAATGTAGAATTGATTTTTGATAAAGTTGAAAATGTCTCAAATAACAGCCCTAACAAATTGATACGATATAGTAAATAAAATTGTTTATTAAATCGCTTATAAGTAAATTTCATTCTTTGCTCATAAATAATTGGTTGTCTTAGAATTATGTATAATTTTCGCATTATACAAATCATGTTTGATGTAGAGATTGCAACCCTTAATTAAAAAACGGGGAAATAAATGCTTTCTTCGTATTTATGGTAGTAGGTCTGCAATTATAGTATGGAGTGGCGATATTTAAGTTTTCTGTTACAATTATAATAGGAGCCGCGACTTCTATATCGAAACCGATTTATATTGTTAGATTTTGAGTAAACCTGACTTAAGTAGCCTAATATTGTAAATTGAATCAAACCCTGGGGAGCCACTCCGATTTGCCTTCACAATATTTGATTGATATGCTCGCTTTTTAATTTTGCCTATTCTTAAGTTACCGGCTTGCTTAAATTCGTAAGTTTGAAATTCAATATTTTATTTTCACTATTTAAATCGTTACATTTTATGTGCCTCATTTTAATTGAGAATATCAAACAAAATATTTATTAAAGGGCTTATTGTAGACTGCCGTTTATATCCTCAAATCTGGCTCTAATCTGCAAAGACAGCTGCCTCGCCTACTGGTTCAATAGCCTCTTCAATCCTTTCTTCTCTAGCACCTGGTAGGTAATGATAGGATATACTCTCAAGTTTTTTCTTCAATCCATTCAATTGGATATAAGCTTAGATGTTTCAGGCCACATCAAGTTCTTTGATATGCTTTTTGTTATATGCTGTTACCACGTGATCCCAAGTCATGGCATAAAGATTAATCTTAGGCTTAAACTTATATATTTGTGCTAATATATTAGCTAGGAGATTATATTTTCTTGTATTTTCCGATTCTGCATTTTGGAGTAGATCCCGAATAGTGATTCTTCATTCTAATTAAAAAATTATTTTAATATTTTACAAGAATTGTTTGTGTATTTTAGTCAATATTAAAAGCTTGTGAGAAAATGATCGAGGTGGTTACCAGGGTTTGGTTTGATGGCAGGATTCAGATCACAAATAGTCAGGGCTAACCTTAAAAACAATTCATTGGATCATGTAATATATGTTTGTTTGATTAGATGATTTAAATATCTCAAATTCCTAAGATATTTGAATTGGCAGGGTGGCCAAGTGGGAAGGGAGCAAACTTAGTTAAGCTGGGTGAAGGGCTAGAATTTCAGCTGGTACGAAATTTCTACAAATTAGAGCAAACATCTGATATCGCCATTGCGCTGAGCATTCAAGCTTCTTCAAAGAAGACATGTATTCAATAAGCGACAATATAGAATTTAGATACTACTCACCGAGGTAGTACCCATAAAGGATCGCAGTAGGAGTTTACCGACAGGCCTCTGTGAATTAAGGTATAGAAGATTGCTCCTGTATTTTATGCTAAGAAAGTGTCTAGATCACCTAGCATGCTATGCAAAGATCAACGTGATGATAGAGTGGGCTCAAGGGAGTGCTGCATCCTAGGAATAAGAGTGAATTGGGTAGATCTGGAGTAAATTCCGGGAGCAGTCTCATTGGCTATATATACCACCTTTTCCCTTGCCGGTGGTTAGCTCCGCTCAGTGGCTACTCATGAAAATGCTCGCAGCCTATAATGGAAAGATCGTCTGATTAGAAAGGGGGCAGAAATTGAAGCCGCTAAGATATGATGCGGCAGGAATCCAGAAGAACAATGATGTGTGATTTTGAGCAAGTAAAGTTATAGGATCTTGAGATGATTCTCCTTTAAGCTATTTCTAACTATTCCAACACCAGAATAGAAAAAGAAACAATCAAATGCTAAAATAAATTTTACCTTAAAATAATTTAAAATGTTTTAGAGCTTAAAATTTTAATGAAAATTCTTGGTAATCAGCAAATTCAAAGAATGAATACTTCATTTAAAACAAGCTTGAAAAATTTTCAGATGTCTGTTTAAGCTCTTCATAACTTCCAACAGACTCAAGTGCTCCTGAATTAAAGAAAAATATTCGGTCAAAATATTTTAAATAGTCTTTTCCATGAACAATCATTATAATGGTCTTATCTGATAAC